>DWMG01003411.1:0-11940 GCA_018244855.1 Elbella merops
TATTGCCATACTGCCTTTATAAAGTACAAGTATATATATATATATATACGTGTGTATGTATGTTGTTCTAAGAATACTACTACATTTATTTATATTAAAATAATTCATATATTTACCTATTGAATTTAATATCGCATTTCCTATGTTTATTTGTTTTTGTTGTTTTCTTACCGATAACGCCTGCCGACAATTATTTTTTTTTTCACCATCGCCAAAGGTTGACTGGTAGAGAATGCCATTAAGTTAGTCCGCTTTTTGTAATATACCTACCTAGATTTATAGGTGTTGCAATAAAGAATAAATAAATAAATAATAAACACTAACTACTAAAGCCAATTAAACATATAATAACAACTAGGTAAGTACTAAAACTAATAAAACATTTACCAACAGCTAAATATTTCGAAAATACGTGATAAACTTGCTACAATGTGTGACAAAGCGTCATCTAACCAATGTTTAATAACTCTACGACGCTTTATAACAGCGATGTGGCTATACTATAGGCTTAACAAGACATTAAAAGTTTCAATTGTTCAACATTACTAAGATTGAAAATTATCTAACTGTCTACGAAATCGTCTGCACACCGTTGAGTCAGAACCCGATTGTTTCTTTAATAATGACTCAGGCATAAGCAGGACATAATATAACGAATAAAGCTTTACTGAGAAATAATTAAAATTAGTCATAGACATATTTATTGCAACTGAAATTGAGTTGTGCGATTAAAAGTTTATTTATTGCTATGATATCGGGAACAACGAATTAGTTGCTCACTATAAACACATATATTGAACTACTTGTAAAGGTATGTTTATTCTAGATTTACCCAATGCATATTAATTTGTTCCTTTTAAATTTTCTCTTTGAGCTCATATGAAAATTACGCGCATAATTAGGTCTTTAGATTGTAGGACGATAGTGAATAATAATATTAGTACGTATGAAGAAAACTACGAATGTAACAGAAGCAATTTAGATTTGTTAGGTTAGACATGTTTGGCAGTCCGCGATGGTATAATTAAAAATGAATTATTAGTAAAATTCTTAATCTAAAGAAAATAAATATCAAGTAAATTGTTTGTTTGTGTGAGTAATAACCCCAACATCAGCAAAGATTGCTAAATCTAATATCTACATATCTTTTTCTTAGTGTTTAGTTTGATGTAGTTTGATACGTTTTTACGCTTTGTAATTTTCGATTTTTCATAATTAATTGTCGTTAAAAAACGAATAATACTTATGGTGTATTCAATGACAGCGTATAATAATAACATTTAATAAACTAAGTGTACTCTATTAATGCTTAAATGACAATAGTTGGCGATAAACTCTACTAAACGGTCTCTTAGTTTTCTCTGTACTGTAAAAACTCCAGAATGAATTAGGGGCTTCCTTCACAATTCTTTAGAATTAACGACTAAAATTCAAAAGACACTAATCGATTAGTCTATAAACATATATACGCCGTAGATAATCGATCATAATACAAGAAACATCGACAAGCATAATTACAATTTTCCCTTCGAATACTTCAATGAGTCCATATAAACGTGCTCCGCTCCGAGAGACAATTACACAAATAGAGGACTTAAAAAAATCTGTAGTAGGAACGCCCTTCTACGTCACTGTAGTATCCTCGTTAAAATCCCCTCTATCTTACTCAGTCACGGCTATTTTCCAATTACCGACGCCCAGTGAGTAACCGCTGAGCCCTAATGGAAGGGCCATTAAGGCTTCAGCGCTTACTCATTCCGGCAATTAAACATTTATTACTACTTAGATTGATCCCGCTGAACCTGTTATCGTCTACTATTACGAAATGCTATCGAAACGCGTCTGAGTATCTAGACCGGCGGCCGTCTCTGTACACGACGAATAAAAATTTAGGGCTTGCATTAATAAACGGAGAGCCCATTGGGCTCCAGCTATTTCAATACATAGTTGCATTTTATTAAGTTATAGGTAATATAGTGCCTGTAATTATTTTTGTACAATTATATAGCAAATAATACCTATGTACGCCTATGTTATAAATGTTGATATCATTGTTGTTATCACAACAGGTTGATATCATTGTTGTTATCACACCTACCTACGGGTAGGCAGACAGAACCGTGTGCAAAATATTTTTATTCTTACAGACTTGATTGCTTCTTTTACATTCACAAGTCTCTCCATAAACAAGTTAAACAAATGTATGTACTCGTATGTATGTACTTTATTGAGTACATAAATTTCTTACTCAACTATAACGAGGTAAAAGAAAAAAATGTGTATAAGATTATATTTCTATCTTATTGCAAGAAGCTCCGTCGTTACATTAAATTTATTGACGCAGAGACGCGTTCAGTGGACAGACGCGGAAACAGTTATCAGGAGCTGCCGTCTGAGTTCAATTTAATATGGTAAAGTCATATGCAGTCGTTCTTACTAACTCTTTACGTTTACTACACTATTGTTCACGGTGTCCTTAATTATTTAATATTGTGAATAGTTATTTTGGCAATAAAATAAAATGTTATTGCTGTTTATTAGATATTTCATGTGATTCATAGACCAAAACATTGCATGTGTTGCCAATAAAAGCAGTATGTTTTCTTTGGTATTAAAATAATCTATCATACTTAAATTATGTGCATATGTAATCCGTATGATTGATTCGACATAAACATTCAATTTGAGACAGAAATATGTAATTATATCTTATTAATTGAACATAGGTAACTTTATTAATGTATCTTTAAAGTTTTGGCCGTGTTTCTAGCAGTAATAATTGTTTTTATTTACTTCAAATAATAATTGAAAGTGTTTTTCAAACTATAAGTCTCACATACTTACGTTTTATTAAAATATTGTAGTCAGATGCCAGAAGCATGCAGTTGCAAAAAATATTATTTCTGAGTTTTAAACGAAAAATGAAACTTCTGATTATTTGCACAGCAATAATTATAACATTTTGAGTTTTAAATAACTGGGAATGCAGTTATTAAATATGCGCCAACTTTAAAAAAATTGTATATTTCAATATCTCCTTTAAAAGCTATCTCAGTTTGTCCATAAATTACATTTCGATTAACACATAATTTTTTTAATGTGCAATCGACTTTTGCGATTCCGCCGCCGCTATTGCATTGGTAATTTTGAAAAGTAGAAAAAACCACCCTTGTATCAAAATCGATTTAGCGTTGGAGGGGGCGACAGGAGCGCGGCGCGGCGCGGCAAGTGAGGCCGCTGCGATGCAAGTATAGCTTTCTAAGAAACAGCAGGCCGCTCAGACAGCTCGACGCCAGATTACAATGGTGGCCAGTTTTTTGTGACACCGAGCCAACCATCAGGCGATAGAAAAAAAATGCTCCAGACATTTTTAATAGCTTCGTTGGGATAGTTCGCCGCACCTTTGATGTTTTATATTTGGTTTAGTTACCTGCATCGCATCCTATAGGTGTAATAAACTGGGCGAAAGAGTTACAGATCACAAGAGTGGGCCATGTATTCTTTTGAAGACATCGTAAAATTAAGTTGTAGAAGCGTTTTATTGTTTGTTTAATGTACCGTTGCATTTGTTGTTGTGAGTGATTATTTTTGTGTTATACCAGGTTCGTTAACGTTAGATCTATTGGTGACATTATTTAAAGATAACCATTAAAAAAATATTAAATTAATCGATAATGAATAATAATTATGATCGTTACATTAAAGTGCATAGATAAGAAATACGTAGAAAGTCCAGCAGCGTTAGGAATCCAATTTAATATAGTAATTTCTTATATCGATCTAAACAAATCAAAAAAACATTATATTTTTACATATCCCTAAATAAGATCGGAATAGTTATAATTTGACAACACAACACATAAAATATCTATGTATGTCAATCTTAAATGAAGCCATTTCACTACTCAATTAAAAATTAATAGCGGCATATGCTGCAAGCTCGTTCGTTACCGGTTTTTATATTGACTAACGCCGTACATCTCAGCCGTTTGGACCGGTTGCAAGACGGACACCCCGCCTCTCCTTTGCAGGACATCGCACACTTGCATCAAAATGATATGACGATAATACGAAACACACACTTACTCTTGCGCCGCGCGGGGCCGGCCTCACATGTGCCACCTACCATACACATGGTACGGTATTCTAAACAATGCCTGAAAACCACCGTTTATACCTTTATTTAGTATAATCTACATACGTGCACCCACTGACGGCAAATATATTTCCAAAAAAGTGCTTCTCTATCATTCGTCATGCGAAGTAGAACTCTATGTAGAGTTAGAAAAAAAAATATTCACAAAATATTATAGATTTTCATAAATTCTCTTATTCATGCAATCATTATCTTATCAATGCATGCAAGTATCTAAACAGTAAATACATATGTCTAATAATATTCCTAGACAAACGGGAAGCCAGATATGATAAATTATCGACACGATTTAGATACTAATCTGACTGATAATTTAACTTACATAAATAAATAAATATAGTGTTCAATGTACTTAATCATAAAACAGTGTATATCGTAAATAACACTAATACAATACATACAAGTATAAGTATATATTTATATATCTTAATTGTCTTTACTTGGTAAAACAAATTGTAATTTTGCACTGCAGGTCTACAAGGATAGATATATTTGGTACTCCATGCTCTCTGCCTGCCCCATAAGGGACCTGGCGTGATGATATGTACGTATGTGCAAATTTTAGAACCTCACCGTAAATCAACTGTAAGAGAATGCCTCTAATCCTGTCCAGTCCACCCTTTACTATAAATATACATATGTACATATCTATCTTTACGCCAAGTTCCTTACGGGGTAAGCAGAGAGCGCTCAAAGCAAAATATCTCTGTCCTCGCAAATCTGCCGTGCTTGTTCCACATTTATTTATTTAACTCTCCCATCAATCAGAAATCGATCTATGTATTTCATCGAAATAGGTGAGCCTTCCCCCCTATTCGAAACCTAATTACAAGTGAAACAATAAGGATAAACAAACAGTCGCGCATAAACATGATATATATAGTTATCAACTTGATTTATATATAAACCGACCTGACTAATGTGCCGTGAAATACATTGTTAGTCGTCTCTGAGGTTGTGGTTTGATTTGTTAGAAACTGACACATCCTTGGTACTTAATAGTAATAACACACGAAAAACAAAGGAATAATGAGATTTAGATCGGACGGTTGATGCAGAATCATTATAAAACTGACACATATACTATGGCAATAACAATGATAACACGAAGAAAAGAGGTCTAAAACTTATTAGATCTGACGATTGATGTTCGGACGGTTATAATTATGTATGTATATGTATAACGATTATAGACTAAGTTGGTCGTAACCATGAATTTTGTCTACTGGTGTTACTATTGAGGAAGAAACTCATTATAATTTTGTTATGTTTGTATTAACTAGTTTTTTTGATATATGTTATGTATGTATGTTATATTTTCCTCTCTGTAAAGTTCAAATCGTCCTCGTATTGTTGCGGTTACAAGAGGTATACGTAAGTCAATAAAACGATTATTGTATAGTAACAAGCATCGTGTTATGCATAGAAAGTTATTTAAATACACAATACCAAAATTTGAAATTCATTTCCTGATATTATTATTATTATGCTTGACGGGTTACAGTTTTAAAATAAGTCCACTTTAGTTTCTAGCCAGTAATAATACCTACAATAGATACTTTTATTATTATATCTTCAGCCCGGCGTATTTACAGGGTTGGCAGAGCACCGAATACCAAATATCTTGACCTTTGCTATCTTGCCGTTATCTCACCTGACCTCTTGCATTTTATTGAAATTTTTCTCAATTGAAATACGATTATAACGATTGAAAACAAAAATGCAATGAGAAGTTCAGCCAGTCAATTACTGGCTTTTTATTAACGTTAAGGAATATAAAGATTAAGAAGAAACCACGAACATAAACTTCAGTTTGAAACCATCAGTTGTAATCCATGTACTGTCTATGGTGTGAGTATATGAAGTGTTGAGTTACTTGACGAATTTATTTATAGGACATAGCACATAATGACGGGTCAGTAACATGTCGCTGTCATGGTATAAAACGAATACCATGGAAAGGCGTGCCTCGCTCTATAGCGAGTTACATATTTACGAGATCTATGATCAAGATCGGCACTGGATCCGGTGGAACCGCTTCGTCCAAGGTCACCTATTTCTTCAATGCAAAGATGACATGACGAAATAAAAAAAAAACTCTTTTTTGCTCGTGACCATAGACTAAACAAGGTCATGAATTCAGATTAAAAAACAAGTTGACAGGAGACCTAAATTAAAGGCATGTATGTATACGAGTATGTAGGTGCTCAGTGACCAGGTTATAACGGTTCCAGAGAGATTTTTTTTATTAATTCGTACAAGCTAGCATTTAGCACCAGCCGTTTGGACGTTCCAAAGATGACACAATAAAAACTTAAACTTATAGGAACGCCAATAAAAATAAAATGGCGGAAATACTTACGAAAGCAATTGGTTGTAAAATTAACATAAATATGTTATTTATACAATATTATAAATAATTAATTAGGCATTAAACTGTGGGATTACACTACAATTAAATTAATTTTTTCTTCATTAGTTAATTCGTGTTTAATTTAAGCGAATAAATTATAATTCGCCACTTTTGATTGCGATAACAACAGTAAATAAAATATATCTACTCGTTATAATTTTTTTAAATAATCATTTGTAATGATGAGCAATGATTAATTATTTATTTTTTGAATTCATATTACACATGGGAAGTTACATGCTAAAAAGGCTCAAATGTTCCTGGTACATATGTGTAACAATGTAAGTGTCGAGGCGGATAAAGAATATATTTCCCGACGCCGTGGCGGGTTACCAGGGGGTCATAAGAGGCGATTATACATTGTGCTGGTTGATGGCGTCATCGCGAATTCTGCTCAGCCCAGCGTAGGGATTAAGGGCAAAACGCCCTTCAGGGAAGGCTTATGTCCAGTAATGCACTTAGGCTAATGATGATGATGACATACGATAGAGCAAAAAATAAAATATCAATTAGACAAGGGCCTGGGATAGCAAAATACAAAAATTTTTACTCAAATATTAAAACATTCTACTCCGCTGGTTCGAACAATACAACGAAATGAAGAAATAAATATTTACTTCACTCCTTCCAGCCTTATTATTAGCAAGAATCGTAAATAACTCGAGTCAAGATCAGTGAAGGGTAATGAAAATACCATCTCCCTAATTATATCCATATCTGGATCCATCCATCAAATTAACCTTTCCATGGCGTTGAAACAACGAAAGTAAAATATGTGCTTTTTATAGCCGCTGCCTGGATGTTTATGAGGTCTATGAACACTGTGGCGCGTAATCCCGTGGAACAACTCTTGAAGGCCGCCACCATACTCTGTGTGTTTCCTCAATTATTTCTTTTTGTTCCAAAGGATCCTTTTCGCACTGAACTTGGTTTACTGCATTTACTATAACGATAAAAATTTAATTTAACAAGTTGGCTTTATGTGATTATGACATTGGTCGAGTGATAGCGACTGCCGAGGGAGAGTTATTGGGTTCGATTCCTGGTTCGGCTACTATTGGATTTTTCTCTATTCCTTAGTGGGACGGAACCGTAACTAGTAAAACGAGGTAGTGTACAATGCTCCTTTGCTTACCTCTTCGGGGAGATATAGGTGTGATGTAAATTTGGAACCAATTAGCAAAACATCGAAAATGCTTAATTTTGCAGACCCGAACGTAATTTTGTTAATACTGATTAGATTATTGTTCGAGCTTACTGCTAACTTTACAGCTGTATACATACATGTATCTATATACGATGCATAATATCTAGATATAATCGTTCCGTGCTCTGATGAAACAGTAGCACAGGGTAAAGATTTGACAATTTCCATAACACTCAAACTTAAAAATTTAATGAACCACAGTTGAATTTTATCCATTGATAGACGTTTAGAATATGTACAGATGTGGCCATGACATAGAAGTTACATTACCTGTACATCAAATATAAGGAAAAAAAATTCATATCGACATGTGAATATGTTGTATTTTTCATATCTTAATACCCCAAGTATTATGGCTCGCATACAAACGATGCACCAGTAAGATCTGATGTGAGGTTGTTTACGACCGTCCCATATTTTCAAAGGATTTTACGAGGCCCCGCTATACGATGTTAAGTTATTTCACGATATTCGAATTGAACGTCTCAAAACATAACCGTTAATAATTTTATGTTATGAATAAAGAATGTGATCGGAATAAAATGAAACATTCGCTGAATAATTTAACATTCGAATGTCTTGAAGAATAAAAATAACCTTTAGATATACTTAACAGATCAAAAATAAATTTAAAATTCCAATTTCGAATGTCTAGAATGTGTAATTGCGAACATGCTTTTATTATAACTTGTGCTCAAAATACTATCAGAAACATGATACACATTTTACATAACTCTGATATTTCATTACATAGGTATTTAATCAATTAATAATAACGGAAAACATGTAAAATATTCACTCTTATGTATTAATAATTAATGTACAATAAAAACAAGTTAAGAAATAATCTATGTTCAGCAAAAAAATTGATTATTCGTGGTAGTTTAAATTACGAAGTTTAACAAACATGTTTCTGGACGCTCTCATATTGATTGATTGACAAGTAATCTGCAATTCATCTATGGCGGTTAGTGATAACGAGAACTATTTATCTTCGTGTTTGAAGAAGTGTCCATCAAAATGCGTTAATTTAGGGTGGCGCTACTGTCGCGAGAGGGGAACTTTAAAACATACCATCACGAATTATAAGGGAAGGATAAGAGAGCAGGATTTATTAAATTGTTTATACACTTAAATAGTTAGAATATAGTGCTGTCAATGACCACTGTAGTCATAAATAACCTTTAATTATTAAGTAAAGCATATACAGATATTTATATTTTAAAGGACTGGCTTCCAACCGGCGGAGAAATGGCTTATGTCAACATTTTTATTAGGTAATAGAACAGTAAAGAATGTGTCTTATAAAGTATACAGGTATACAATAACTGTATTCTGGACTCGAAATTAACTGGCTGATAAAAAAAATCCTTTCCTTTATTTGATCTTTAAGGCATTCATCGATTATCGATATTTTTCAATCATTAATAACAACGAGAATTTAAAAACCAAAACATCATTAATAATATTCGTCATGGCGAGCTTTATATTAAAATCTGAAGAAACGTAGCGTACCTAAAATAATCCTTCGTTGAATATTTGTACATAAAACAGCCTGTTAGCATTTATATGTACTTGTTTGTCTCAATAAGTAGAAGCATTGCCTCGTAGATTCGTGGATCAGGTTTGGCTCTGACCCAGCATCACGACGTGACAGGGTAACTATCTGCATACAGATCTGCACACACAAAAGTTTTGTAAGTGTCATAAGCTGTCTACCGTTAAGTGTAATACATTTCAAATATTTCCGCTGTATTTATATTACCGTTATGTTTAAGAGATGCATGTTTAAACTTTCATATTATTAGCATGCGGTACAACCATAGAATGGTGAACTTATAGATATGGCTTTTATTTTGTTAAAAATAAGTAGGTAATATGTCGTCTGTAATCCCTGAGGAAGTTTCCAGATTAGTGTGTCCCTGTAGCTCGGGACCAGAATACGAGCTACGGTATTTCCTACCTGTCGCAAGAGGCGACTAAAAGGAGATTTTCGGGATCGTTAGTGATTAGAGTAGGACCTTTAGCCGCTCAGTCAGCGACCCTGGGAAGGATGACAATATGTGTGGCCGCATATTGTCGTAAGAATCCGAAGACCCGGGAGCAGACAGACAATACATATCTTCTCGGTGTAGGTCCCGGACAGGCGTCGCGCTAGGAGGGCACTATTGCGTTCCGACTGAGATCCCGGAGCCCTCCTACTAGCGCAGAGGAAAGCCACTGGGGGGCTTTCAGTGCGGTACATATCCCACGCAAACCGGTATGTCTCCCATGATACCGGGTACCTTTTGAAGGTTTCCCCCACAATAACAAAAAAAAGGCAGAGCAGGTAGTATGCTACTACGTTTCACCAATTACGTTTATATCCCATAAAAAAATAGGTATTGAATCTATTGCTGTACACCGGAAACACATTTTTTGTTTTGTACTCCGTAGCTTATTTATTTTTTATTACTCACGACACCTAATTTGGCGTTTAATTCATATCACGAAGGAGGACGATGGTTACGGCGTCTCTGCGGTAGGTTTTTGACACTGACAGGTAATAACTTTAAAATGAGGCGATCAAGCCTTCGTGTTATTGGTTTGGATAATACGGTGTCACGCTCGCAATATAATCTTCATACAAATATTGATATATTGATTCGTTTATTGTGAATATCCGTCAAATAAAAAATGAATAAGCTACACCATGATATAAGTTCAAAATTAAGTCTTTTTCATTTTTCTCCTCTTATTGAACTGTGTAGATAATATGACATATTTGGTACGATATAATGTATTATAAGTTTTTAATCTTAAATAAAAACAGGTCTATAATGTAGATATGCATTTCTGTTTTATTAACTCTGTGGTTGAAACTGAACGGTAAACAACACTAATTTCTTTTAATGAGTATTTAGAGTTGGAACCCAAAAAACTTGTACAAATACTAACTTCAATCCCGAGTGAGATTTTAATAAAAGATACGATACGATATTAACATACGAGTACACAGATTAATTTTATACCCGTCTCAATTAAGCTATCTTTAGTTTAGTTGGTTACATCGATCACTGTCATCTATTGAGTTAGATTGAACATTAAACTGTTTTTAATTACATACATATATGTGGTAAATGACAAATGAATAAGAAGACACAACAAATTAGAACAATGTTGATATTTCTATGGATCTCAAGGGTATTTTACATATTGTATTGTGTAAATATTGTATTTTTATTATATTGCAATTAATATTGTTATTCTAATTGTAAGTAAGGGTAAAGATGCTGTGCATTTTTTTAGTGGGGATTATAATTTAAAACAAATTGTACAAAGCAATAAAAAATGTTTTTAAATATCAGAAGTAAAAAAAAATGTACTTTATTTTAATACTATGTACATTTTTTTCTTAAATTTAATAATCAATGTACTTTAATTACAAAATAAAAGATGGCAACTAACTACTATGTAGGTACATGTTATTAAACAACTCGGGTAACTTCAAAAATCTTTATATTCAGATAACAGTGCTAGGTCATACTTTGGAAACGTCGAATTTAACATAAGTTTACTTTGCAGCAATCCTCAATTAAAATATTTCGTATACCGGGGTATTCATCTATTGTAAACCACCATCGTACCACTGTTGAAACACATCCTTTGAAAACATGTTTCCTGTATACGGAACACCTTACTCTAGGATTAATTTCCTTTTTCGTTATAAATCTAAGCTAAAAGTTGTTTAAACTTTTGTTAGACAACTTTCAGTGGCTCTACGCCGATCTTTCTCGCCAAACGCGCGTACGCATCCAGCTGTCCTTGCGGGTAGCTGATTGTTCCTCTCTTTTTGGTGATTTTTTCATTGTTTTTCTCCTTGTCGCCGGGTGCTAGGACTGGGAGGGCTGGATCCACCTGCAAATACATATTATCAATTATATTTATTTTTACTTGATTTTAAATTGTCTAACATCAAGTTGTGTTAGGTACAGTTCGTTGTTTTTAGTAGTTTTATGTACTATTATATAAGTAGTAATATAGCAAATAATATATGAATCGAATGTAAATGACCATAAATTTAATACAATTTTATATATGAATAAATAACTGTTGAACTTAGAAAGGTACTAAACGAAATGAGACCAAAAAATTTTAGGTAAATGACTCTTACAGGTTCTAAAT
>DWMG01003412.1:0-11939 GCA_018244855.1 Elbella merops
CAGTAGCCCTCTATACATCGTCATCATTACCGGCCTTTATTTATGTAGCCTAGATATTTGGCACTTTGTGCTCTCTGCCTACCCCGCAAGGGACTCGGCGTGAAGATATGTATGTATTGCACCCTAGTAAATAATAATGAATTAAGTAATACGAAATTTACATAATAGAGACTTCGTTTTTTTTCCAAGTTTTGTCTGTTTACAAACACCGTACAAAACAAATGTACCGCTTTTAAAGAAACTGATTTTGGGGTCGTAATTTAGGACACTGTAGCAGGAACATGTTTCAATTACACGAATAGCGAGGGAAGTTACAGGTCGCAACTAGTCTAAAACATACTGGTGAAATTACATATACATTTGACTGTCTACCCACTTAGTGAAAGATTGAGGCTTTTCTAAGAATAACGGGTACAAATTTAAACAAGACATATGTCTGTCTAAAAGATTTGTTTGAAATTGGTATTTTGCTATATTTTTGGTATGTACGTCTTTCGGGACATCCACCTATTGCTAAATTGACTGTTTTGAAATGCGCTGCCTAACATATTGGAATCGTTCAGTAGGAAATTAATCGTTCTGAAACTATTTTAACTTCACCTGTCAAATATTTTAGGAATTATATAGGTGAGCCAAATTTGGTAGAAGGAACGTGGCACTGAGGGTGTGGTGGGCAATATTATTAATTCCCTATATCCTTGCGCGCCCAATTGACCCAGAAACGGAACTTTACATGCCAACCTCGCACAATATAGAGCAAATTGGTTGGACTCAGATGCTCTCGCTATACCAGTATATGTAAATACCATAAATGACAAAGCAGTAACGAGGAAGCAATATTATTAATGTAACAATATTATATCGTCAAGTCAGCTCTTTTACGGGTTGAGCAGAGAGCAATTAGTGCTAAATATCTCGTATTCATACGAACCTCTTTACTCAAAACACAATATTTATATGATATATAAAAAAAAACTAGCTCTATTATTTTATGTATTATATTATTATATTATTTATGTATTTAAATTTGTCACTCATCAAGCAATAACTTACAAATTTGTCGTGACGATAACTTATTATCAATGTTATTGTATAGAGTATACAATAAGTCAGGAAAATAACCTCTTTTGCCTCTGTGAAAACGAGAAACGCCGAATTCTAGAACTCTATAATTTGTAGTTTTTAGTTGCGTATGTTGTAAAGAATTTTTTATATACTATTCTGGCACCTACCTGAGCATGCTGAGTCACATTGGAATCACATAGGTTTAAGTACTTAACAGAAATCATATTTCTTATTGGTAATAAATCCATTTTCACCAATATTATCGTGGATCTACTATCTAGTAGCTATATTTGTATAATTTATTCATGTGCTATTGAATAGTGCAGAGAGACCTACTTTGAGCCTAGACTTACTTTGTTTAAGATATTGCCATAATCAATACTCGTAGTTTTAAAACCCGACCCATGGATTACAACTACCACCACGTCGGCATGGTGCATGAGGGTTCCAGGTTCGATGTTACATTTTAATATCGTTTGTATCCGGGCGTTTTTGTTTAAGTTTTCGTGTGTATCTAATCTTTATGTTTCCACAAAAAGTCTAGAGGTAGATATGCGAATCGTAAGTCTGACATATTTCACAGTAAATTACAGATTCTAGGTACCGAGTCATCATCAGACGCGAAGCGAACCTTGTTGGGTCATTGACTGTTATTAAATTATAAATTTGTATACGATTTTATCTAAAATCCGGTTACTTGTGAGTTTGTCTAATACGTACGTTGCGTCGAGTTACCTCTAGGTCACCTACGTGTTTGGCATCAGGTAAACTTCAAATAAACTAGTTTCGTCGCCGCGACTGACGTCCGCTTAGAAGATGCTTATCAGCTGAATGTACGTTCGCGTGCCTCCCAATACATATGTCACGATTTTTGTATTCGGTTTATATGGACACAAATATTCAAGTATATTGCCCGCCGCTACGCTCTGACTGCCGTGGAAATTAGGGATTTACTAGCCGATAAATTGTCCTATATGTAGGTACTCATACAATGAGTGGTCAATACACCAGATTTAATCCAAATAGGCCCAGTAGTTTTAGCATAATAACCGAATATTTGGCATAAATTTTTCATCCCCTATGTCTCTGTTGTATTCTCCTCATTGTTTCATTTTCTAAGGAAAGTTTTCCAGAGTAACTTTTTTTCGATCAGATTCGAACCTTTGTATATACACATCTATTTATCCTGTAATAAACACAAAAACTTGCTTAGATTGTCTAACAAATATCTAACCGAATTACATTTGATATGCGCAAGTACCGTCTAAATTATTTAAATATGTACATGGCGGTGGACGTCGACATCTCGTAACTAAGCGTCCGAGAGAAGCGGAGGAAAAAAGACTTTTTATTTCCAGAAAACATTTCTGTTAACAAAACTACAAAACATAAATAACTCTGTGGACACTTACAGTCAATAAAATTTGCAAAACGGCTGACATTTTTCGAAGACCTTTACGATCAATTAAAGTAAAAACTCACTCTCAGAACTGAACTTAATCTTGATGAACTAGCTATAAATTATTTTATCTCTCGCGAGTCACACGGCCGCGGCGGGCAGTTTCAAATCCTAAGTGAAATTGTTCCAAAAAATTGTTCAAATTGACTTCGCTTAAAAATATTCTGTTTTATTATTTTATCATTTTCCTTATACAAAGATTTATACTGTATTTTTAAACTTCTTTTTGGTACTGGGGCCTGATATTGTATACCTATATTTCCTATTTTTTATACGTTACATTCAGTTTTATTTTTATAATAGATATGTACTTATAATGATAGTTAATATTTTCTGTCTCTTCTCATCACGACTAAATCAAAGATTACTGTGACAGGTATTATATGGTTATTTGCAAAACTTTGTATAAGAATGATATTAACACACAATTCATCAAGTGTGTCGTGGTTCGTCAAGATGTGATGCTCTGATGGCAACGCTAATGTGGACGAGGGGACCGTCGAAGCCGACCGTGAACGCATCGCGGCAACCGACGGAGCGGATGGACTCGTGTCTTCCTATAGAGTTTTGACCGGCTTGTATTAAATTAGTGCTCGGTCCACACAAGTTATTATAGCGGAAGTCACTGCGGAGGAAAATAGGGTACCTAGAACTATTCGGATGTCATCTTAGTTTGAAATATAACATTGTAATTCATTGTCATTCTCTAAAAGTCAATATACAAATAATTCTCCATTATAAATGTTTCATTATTTATTTTGGGGGTAAAATTACTTCCGCGATCCACATCATAGTAATGTAGAACATAGACAAACGTTTTTCGATCAAATTTCGATACATCATGCCACATTGATATTGGTGGGTTAATTTACTATTGAATAGCAGTGGCATAATAATGATGTAGTATTATAAAATATTATACGGGATCATCACAAACATTTATATTCCCAAGTAACAGTTGCACACGGTGCTGGCGCGGCTCTAGACACCAACATACTCGTATAAACGTCCACAGCCGCTAATAAATTAGGAGCAAAAAATATTTTAAGACTGATTATTAAACCTTGTGAAATATAAGACTGCATGACCCGCCTGAGCGCTGTTTCCGGAAAGTGTTAATAGATGGCGTTAGTAGATTATATTTATAATGAATACGGAAGTGAGTTCTCTATGAGACATTGTGTACAATACAATATACTAATGTAACGTAAACGAACTGGTACTCCTCCACCTTGCTAGGCGTGAGCAAAAGTTTGGATAATTTATTATATGGTAAATTTTTACAAAATATTTTTTTCAAAAGCACACAATTATTGTATGTAGTAAACCTAGCGTTATATAGGTAAGTAGGAGAGACTGAAAATGCTATTTTTTTAAATAATAGTCGGCATAAGATTGTTGGAATTCTTTCTTAGATCTCAAATTCAAATGAAATTTTGTTTTGACTTGAAAGCATACCAACCACAAAGTCAGTTACCGTAGTACGCATTTCCAACATTGTTTTGATCTAATTTAGAAGATTCTCGAATTGCATTGTTACATTTACATAAACTATATATTTATTTACCTTTGTTGTAGCTCCTACAGCTAGTAATTTTATTATTAAACATTTATATTTATTATAATCGATTCATTTGAGTTATTAAGTAAAAATAATAATAAACTGATCCCGGAAATTAACATGGATAATCCTTTTGAATTAATCGTCCGATTTTTAATAAACTTTACGGACCTTACATACATATGTATAGGTTTTAATTTTTTTATTTCATTACACAAATATTATTGACCCTAATTATTATTTCACACTAATTTAAATTTATCATTCATTTGTTTTTTCCCTCGAGCTTATCTTAACATTTCGCCGAACCCGATCCTATGTCTTCGTAAAACTGTTAATTCGATATGACTGACATATATTGAATTCAATTTATTCACGTACCGAATCTGATTTTGGTTTTGTTTCTTGAGATATTTATTTTGGAGGTATCTTCGTCACACCCGATTCGTAAATAGATGTTATCGTTTTGAAGCGCAGCCCCGAAGATCTCAGCGGAGTGCCGTATCTCGTTGGAGGTGTTTAACCTAACTCGATGTGACAGATCATATCTTACACTAAATGAAGGGTCAATTTATATAGAACTCGCAACCTGCAATAAGGCTAGGATATTTTGCTGGCTGTGTCATGTTTCATATTATTATCGATGCAAACAATATAACCATGAAATAAAGTATGGAGGATCGTGTTACAATTACGTAATTTTTCAATACTCACGTCCATGCTTTCCATTTAAATTAAAACGATATGACTTCTTATTTATAGTACAGATAAAGAAACAATATTCACTTTTAATGGACAATTATGAATCGCAATATTCTAAGATAGATACTTTACCTATTACAACTAAATATTCCTTTATATACATAATTGTTGTATGAACACCAAGAGTTATCTTTACACAGATATGGTTTAAACGTTTTGCTAATTAATAAGCTTTATTAATATATAATGAAAGCTTACCGAGCCGGTTTTATTCCTGTAGACGTGCTTATAAACGTACCCGAACATACGCATTCCCAGGCGCCGTTCAACACTTTTTGTCTGTGGCCCTTGTACCGACTGGTCATCGATTAATTCACTAGTAATAACTTACGACTGCGTTCGTTAAATCGCTTATTATTATTACATTTTCCAACTGATTAGTTTTACGTAGGAGTGTACTGTGCTCTGCCTATTTCTTTGGGGATTACAGGCGTGATATTATATACATACGTGCTTAGTTTTCTTCGCGTGGTTGTCTTAACTGTGCATTTAAAATATTCTTTCCGATCTATTTAAGTCTGGAAATTTCGGAACTTATTGGTTACATATTTCTTAAGAACCATTAAACTTTGTGGTCGTCATGTAAATTTGTCGGTCAGACGGCTCTGGGTTCGATTTCTAGGAGCTTAGATGGTCTATGTGCTTTTTGTATATTAATACCTGTGAGTTCATGTTCATGGACAGGGCGCGATGGCGCTCATTGGGGGAGGCCTATGTCCAGCAGTGAACTGAGATAGGCTGATGATGATGATGAGTTCATGTGGCTCTGTATAAAGCATTTTACTAATAATTTAGCTGTTCAACTAACACTAAGTACATCCAAGGTCCACTCTATGTAGAGCTCAAAATCCCTTTTGACTCTCGCCAGTAACTTCAGACGTGAGTTTTTTAAGCAGTTTTTATTTCCACGAGCGCACTCGCAAATAATTAACAGCTTCTCATACACACGTAGTTCTGTCCAGCATCCTTTATCTGTAGCAATCAATCTTTCATCTCTTTAATTGTCTGTTCTCGTATCTTAATCACAGCCGTCTCGTTCGCTTTATTTCGTCAGTATGGCCGATTGTTTTTGTATTTCTGTCTTGATTTCTGTGTGATTTTCTCCATGTGTATTAGTGGTTCTAATATATTTTTTGTAAATTTATTTTTAACCATAGCTGTAACTAGATAATTATCACAATGTTTTGTATGTGTGTATACATGTACTGTGTATGTGCATGCGTGTGTAGTAGTGGTTTCTGTGTTGTGTGTATATTAAGGTCAATGACCTTTATAATATTGTAATTATTAATAATCGTTTAATTAATTATTAATGAATAAATGTTTTAATCTTTGTATCTTGATATTCAGTGATAATAATATTTTTTTTCTATTGCAGGTAACAATCAGCATTGGTTTCTACTATGCAGTTACAACAAAAATAAGTATAGAACAAATCATTAATTAAATTTTATATCGTCACGCCGGGTCCTTTACTGGGTAAGCAGAGAAAACCAAAGGCCAGATATCTCTACCCTTATAAACCTGAGCTGCTTCTTCTATTTATATTCACCTCATAAGCTCGTATATGCTCTATTTAAGTAACACAGGGCTCAAATTTCACGAATCACATATTACTTTTAAAAATTGATGACAAAATAATTACTTAAACTAAAAACTGTACGGATGAAAAATGAAAAATGTACGGATGTGTTTAGTAAACTATTTCAAGTTTATATGCCTAATATATATATTTTTTAATGTCTTCTAGAGTCCAACATTTCGCAAACACAACAGACATACTGGTAAATGGCAAAATTAACACTTCGCAATGGCATTGAGCCACTAAGTACTGTGGCATGGTGGTACATTGTGATTTTTCGTCGCCGTCTGACTCACGGTTCATTAGCTCCGAAATTACCGCAGCGCCCGACGCTATTGCTCTGACACACTATTGAACCTTCGAAATTGTGTCAAACAGTCCAACGGACCTCCAATTTTTAGTTTTCTAACTGATGGGAACGTATCAGCCAAACATTTTAAATCTGTATCAGAATATCACGAGGCGATATTAATCAAAGGTTGAAGATTTCGGTTTTTTGTTTGGAATTGTCGGAAATATAACCATTACGTGACTGGCAGTGGTTGGATGCGAAGAGCTGAAGATCGAGTTCAGTGGCGTGGTATTGGAAAGGCCTATGTCCAGCAGTGGCCGGAAGTAGGCTGATACTGATGATTACGTGAAAAGGCAATTGATTTACTGTTTATTTTAAATTTTAATGATCCTTTAAATAATATTATTATTATTGTTCCTATTATCGTTAATAAATCATAATTTCATACATGCTCATTACAGATGTAGGGAAGATGCTCCGAGTATAAGAAAGTATCGATGTAGAAATGAGAGAAAGCATTTTTGAATATCAAAAATACTTAATAATATCCGTTCGAAAACATTACCAACATTCTAATAGACCATTCTCGCCCTAATGAACTTGATCGACTATAAACAGATCGCTAAACGGCCGCAACACAAGACACCAGCGCGTAAAAAAGGACAACCGATACCGAAATAACTGACTCGTCTTACCATTTCTCTCTTCGGAAACATGTCTATCTCGGGCCATCCGACTGAAACAGCCTACGTCCCTCTCTTTCGCACCCACGTTACGAGCGCCAGCCACGTGTCAATTGCTACCTGCGCAAAGTATCAAGTCGTTACTAGCCCATAAACGAAATTAACGTTTATTGCGTACGAAACAAGGTCTCTAATTAGTTGGAGTGTGTCCGAGTATTGATACACTTTTCTCGAGTGCTAAGTTGTATCCGCTGTGTTCGGGCCATTAAAATTCCGACCGAGTTGCATTCAGTTCAAGACCGCTATTCGCTTGGGGTTGTAAAGTTTAGTTCGGTACATCCAATGCTCTACATTCGGGCAGCCGACATAATATGACGAAAATTTATGTTTGATGTTCCAAATATTGTATATATGACAATTCCTATAACCAATTGAATTAGAAGAATTGGCAAATTAATTAAATAAAATTCAATTTATTGTACACTTTTAAAAATTATTGTTTTTTTAACAAAAGCCGCGCTTACATTGAACGCAGCCAATTTCAGTTCGATCAACCCCACCCTGTCCCACGCACCCTTAAAGCCCCTACTCCGGCTTGGATACCATTAATCATTCCTCAACATACTTTCGAGGCACATGATCTTGAAATGAAAAGCTTATTTTTAATGCAATAAGGTCGTTTTCAGCTCGCAGCTCCCCTGGCGTTACGGCCTTGTGGATTTACGCAGTATAACGCGCCTACTGCCTCTTGTTATTTCTGTGCCCCTGGTATTATGTAAGACGAGTGCAATGGCCGAATGAAAACACCAGGAAAAACCAGCCATCGAGAAATTTCCACGGCTACCCTTAATCTTAATAACCACTTTTTTGTAAATTACGATGATAATTTCAGAGAATAATTTTCAGCTGAGGGGATATTAAGTTACATTTCTCTTCCTATTTACTTATAGAAGAAGTTCTTAATTATTTAAGTAATTATCCGTTGCTATAGAAAACAATCATATTTTGAACATATGTCATATATATATTGTATATATATACTTACTTAGTACACAAAGTATTGGAGTTTCCATACACAGTTACAATTTAACAAAACTTTTACGTTCTTTAAAATCGAGGAGAAAACTTTTCGCAATCTAGACACATTATGTTTGAATGTTGTATTAAAAAAAATAATTGAATATGTCTGCACATAATATGTTATATATAGGGGTCGTATGACGTTTCCGGTCAGCATGTCCAAAAAAAACGTAACGCGTTTTAAATCCGCGGCAGACGTGACCCGGATCCAAACAATGCATATTTCATCGTACCGTGTGCGTAATTAGCGGGCGGGAAACGAATGTGGGTTATTCGCGAGCGCGGCCGCCAGGGTTGCCAATGCACCGGTCGCGGCCGCCGGCGGGGTCGTTGACCGGTATCGATCGCGGGGTGCGACACCACGCGCCCCTGCGGCGCCGCGCCCCGCCCCGCGCCGCTGCCTACACACGCGTTGAGGAAACTCTACCGCATGCGACACTTCCCTCCACTCTACACATTCCAAATATTACGTGCGTATTGTTCGCGCGCGAAAAACTTTCGCACTACATTTAGATAATTACGAAGATTATATCATCACGCCGGCTCCCTCAGAGTTAAGTAGGGAGCATAGAATGCCACATGTTCCCAATACCATAGTCCTGATGTGCTTGTTCTACATTTCACCACTCTCTTATGATTTTAAATAATCATTTTCAATACTAGAAAACTAGCCATTGAAATTAAAGCAAACAGAATTAGTTGTATTACGACTGGACTTAACATTTATTTTTTATTCAATTTGTTTATTTAATTTGGTGCCTTTATGTCTCATGAACACATGAACTTTATTACTGCTTCCTTCCTATATCGAATGAATCAATTTATTTCTTAGATTTGTTCTATTTCATTAATTTAATGTTCTACATTTATTCTTTTTTCTTTTTATTGTAACCGCCTCACGCATTTCGTACTTCCCAAAGGTTGACTGGCAGAGAATGCTTTTAGCATTAAGTCCGCCTTTTTATTCCTGTACTATTTTGTAAGGTTTAAATAAACAATAAATTAATTAATTAATGTTGTTCAAGCTTTCTAAGGTTGTTGTTTGCATTTCTAGTGTCGTTTTTCATTCATAACCCGACATGATATCGTTTTAATCGTTACTAGTGTTCATAAGTTTAATTATCATAAGTGTACGCATTGTCAATTGTCAACATTGTCAATCCAGAGCAGCGCGATATACATACGGGGGGCAAAAAATTCTTTAGGATTACAAAGCTTTGAGAAGGCAGAACGGATGAAAACGCGTTCGCGGCTTCCATTATAAATAGGAAGCTCGCATATAGAGGAGTATAGGGAACAGCTGTAGAGTAGGGAGCGCGGGAAAACAGCTTGCCTTTGACGGGGGGAACCGAGGTTGGCCACCCCAGCCGGGCAGCCGCCGTTGTTACGATGACGTCCTCAGATTTGTGTGCGCCTGGTACTCGTTTTTCCTATTCTCTATTATCCAAATTATATGAATCTTCGAGAACCTTGTTTCTACGTTCTTAAAAAAAAATAAAAATATTAAGAAATGCTTGCAATTTATAAATATGAGTGTATGAAGATGTCATCATTTTATGTTCTGAAGTTGGTCTCGCAAAGGTCCCCAAAATCTTCATAAATTTTTTATTGGGGTGCACTATGATCGTAAATGGTTCGGTTGAATACATGGGGATCCAGGTCAGAGGGCCCTCATAAACAGAATGATACAATTCGTCTCCGCCGAGTATTGAAATAACAAGTTATAATCAAAGAAGTAGGCATTTTACCTGCTGTATTTAAATGAGAAACAGTCAAATTAACATATTTAATTTAAGATGTGTTTACTATAAAAATAAGGCTCAATTGCTCTGCGAGAGAGCTGCGTAATAATAAATATCAACGATTCTAGCTTTGGCATCTCATGGTATCCTAGTACTTATCTTGTTTCTGTCAGCTTAATTCTTCACAGTTTAATAATATTAAGTAGTAGTTATTATTATTATAGTTATTATTTATACAAGCGCTTTTATTAATATTTTATTTGATAAAATTTATTAACATCTTTTAATTATAAATTAGTCAAAATAATTTGTGAAAAATAAATACGAGACTAAAGAAGGTTGGTATCAAAATCACACTTTTAAGCCACACCTGGAACGTACGATACATACGTAGATTATGCGAGCAAAAAATGTCTTCGTGTCTCGAATACATACGGACGAAAAATTTTCGATACGGTAAGCTGATCTTTAAAATTTTCTTAGTTTTAGGAATCTTGAATTTAAGCAAATAACATATTCATATGTACTTATTTCTATATAAAGACCTGTGAATAATTTGTTAGAAATCGCAGGCGTATCTACAATAAGCACTAAAACGTGCAAAATCTTTACTTACATAATCATTATCACACATTGTGGTTACCGAATATAAAATTCTAACATAGATAAATACATTCATATCTTTCGCATGGCTATCCGGGCTGGAATCGAATTCGCAACCCTATGCGGAGAATATCGGCACGGGGATCAATGTGCCAAATGAGTCTCAAAGTATAGTGCACTATAGATACCGCTACCCGGTCCGCACCTCAACAAAATATTTCTTTTCACATAGATTTTATATAAATTAGTTTTGCAAAGCCTTTTAACATTAAAATTGGAATAATTTAATTCATGGTAACAACATTAACACGATTAAATATATTAAACCTTTGCCATTACCAGCGAGTCGCAGAGCAACCATAAATCAACGTCAAACTATCATTTCTCTTGACTAACCCCGATTTTGGACGTAGCTTTTGTAAATCAGTTTCTATAGGTATTAATTGTGTTACATCAATTACTGAAACACAATTATTTTCACTTCAGTGAAGCGATTTTATTCAAGTTCATTAACGGATAACGTAATCCTTTGAAGGTTATAATATTATGATATTTTAAAAGTAAACGGTATGCCTACTGTCCTATTAAAATCATACTCATTTTAAACTGAATGAAAATTATAAAAAATGTTAATCACACAAATGCTGTGGTTGCTACGAGCGTAGCGGGGGATGAAGCACAGTGACCCGGTTCTACGCCGTAGCGGCCAGTGCACTCTACGCCGTAGACGCGTGGTACTAAGTATAGACATACGTATACATTATGCGGAACTACACCGGACTAGCCATATTCACGCTCTTAGCTTGCACATATGTATATAATGTATTTGCTAATAAAACTGTACAAATATAGTAAGGTCTATATTTTAGAATTGACATTTTGAGTATTACCTTATGGCTTTCTTAATTGTTGATGAAAAGTTAGTCATTTGGTGTTACAGAAAGCAAAGGGATATTAAAAATTTAGGTTAGTATTATTATACCAAAAGAGGGCGGAGTTTTTACGAGTTTATGAGTAACACAACTCTGTTTTGATTTCATTTAGAGGCACCAGTATACCGCTCAGTGGTTCATTTTCCAGCCTTTTAAGGGCTGCGGTTTATGAAATAAA
>DWMG01003413.1:0-11939 GCA_018244855.1 Elbella merops
AAGTGATATTTAAATTTAAAACGCACTTTTGTAAAGAGGTGCGCGCCATGGGTTTGAACCCGGCACCCCCGGAGTGAAGGGCTGAATTCTTAACCACTAGGCTATCACTGCTGTTTTAATAAAATTAATAATAAATAATAATATAAATTAAATAAATAATAAATGGAAAATCCTCTTACCTTTTCCAATTCTAGTGTGCTTTCAGGAGTGCAAAGAAAACTAAAGATGCTGTGACCCAGGAATACGCTCAATGTTATTATGGATCTGTAAAATAAATTTTTATATGTCAGAAGTATCAACACACATCAATAAGATTCCTATAATCAATATGACGTGCTGATCACAGACGTGTGTTGTTTGCTCTGAGGTCTAGGGTGCCCTGCTTCATATGCAGCAGTGACAATGTCGGGAGTGAATGTTCAATTCTACTTTTGAAATCTTTAAATATGACAGCAGGATTTCAAGATGTGGAATAAATTTAACATTGTCAATATTTCTTTTTATTTGAATATTTCGACCAATAAACATATACTCGAATTTGCATCTGTTTCGTGTATATGACGGCATGAGCCGGACGACTCGAGGTCAACATGGGTTACTACTAGTTAATTTCCAGGGAACTTTCCGTACTCTTTTCTATGAATAGTGTATGTGATTTATGAAGCACCTTAAAAATATATGAAACGAAAGAAAGAACGGTGTGTATGGATATTCTCTAAACTTATAATAATTAGTTTCGGTAAGTGTAATTTAAATATCACTTGCTAACGGTGAAGGAAAACATCGTGAGGAAACATGCACACCTCAGAATTTATAAAAAAAATATATATTTTCTAAAGTGTGTGAAGTCTGCCAACCCGCACTTGGTCAACGTGGCAGACTATGGCCTTAACCCTCTCAATATGAGAGGAGACCCGTATTCTAACAGTGGAATTGTAATGGGTTGAAAAAAAAATTGTGCGCTTATCTGCCATGGATAGATAAACGGGCACTTACTTTACTCCATTTATTCCTCGAAGTCTGTTTAATCGATCATCAGGACTTTCAGGTGGTGCTACCAAATTCTTCCAGTTGCGTATAGTAGAGAAGCATAATAAATATTCTTTTCCTGTAACATAATGGATTGCAGCAGATTACACATTCTATACAGATAAATATGTTCGTCGTATTTGTTCGTTTATCTTATTTTATTTTAGTGATACATATATCTGTCCACCCGCACTTGGCCAGCGTGGCAGTTCGTGGTTCTAACCCTCTCATTATCAAAGGAGACCCGTATCCAACAGCGGGACGATTGAAGGTTTGGTGACGATGACACATATGTATCGTATACCTGGTAATAATGTCTCTAAATTATTTAAATAATATTACACCATAAAGATGGAAGTGTATTTGTAATAATAACAATAAATACTCGCCTCGCCAATTACTAGCTGAAAAATAAATATCACACAAGCTTCCGACGGCGGTCAGCACAACTACACCGCAGATAATAACCGCCATCACGATGTCCCATGTGTCTATTGCAATTTTCCAATCATCCGAACCTTTACAGGAGATTTTAAGAACTTGAGTGCTCAACTGATACTCTTTCCAAAAAGTTTCGTTTAGGTATGCTTCAAGTAACTTCTCTTGGCCCACACTTGTATCTAGTAAATTATAATTTCTACATTTCTTCGATGCGCAGATGCCATATTGGAAACTGGTATGGTTATAATGGGTCGTATATTTCTCTGTATATTCCTATAAATGTCATTGGATATTCAAATAGTTTTAAAATTTGTATAAATAATCACAAAGGTTATGTCACCAAAACATCTAAGAATCAATAAACCAGGTTTATAAATTGTAAAAAATTTATAAACGCAAATACATTCGTTTGAATTTTATTAACTTTTGTCGTGAGTTTACATTTTAATGATACCTTCATAATATTATATTATATTATATTGGAATAGATAAGGAACAGGTATCATATTTTATTGGCATTTATATATGTAATATATATAATATATTATGTTATACATATAATATATTATGTTATACATATAATATATTATATGTATAAATGCCAATAAAATATGATACCCGTTCCTCAACTATTCCAAAGAAACTCAATTAAAATATTATGACGGTATCATTAAAATGTAAACTCATGACAAAAGACTAAAAAAATTTGTTAATGGTTAATAAAATTCGAACGAATGTGTGCTATAACAGACGAAGCTCTGGCGACCGGCTGCGGTATAGCGCAGCCTAAATAAGCACGGTTAAATGCCCTGGTCGCCGACGGGGAGTAGCGTCGGCGGTGCGAAAAGCTGTGCCCAGCGTGGAGATTACGGGCATAAACCCCCTTTTGGGGGAGGCCTATGTCCAGCACTGGACTAAAATAGGCCGATGATGTATGTATATATTATATATTATTCATCCCAATTGCATGGCATTTATATATTATTCATCCCAGTGTATATGCTTTACCTATTACATGTACGCCCATGCGCTCCATTCGTGTCATTGCTTTCTCCAATATAAATATTTCCAATTACATAGATTGCAAAGTTTATTCTACATTACATTACATTCAGATCTCAATTATGCAGACGAGTTTATCACTCGTTGTTAGATTTCCATTCATTCATTTGATTCTTACTATACTATTTCTTACTATTTTATTAACTAATCTCTTTTCTAAGATTTCAGATGTATAGCTTCCAATTCGACAATCTGTCAACTGCTACATTTTAAATTCGTTAGTACTTACTTCATTTAAAGAACTTTTATTCTAAATTTCATGCTTCCAGGCAAAGCGGTATCGGCTGTGAGTCGATCGATCGGTCAGTTTGTTGTTTAATATTCAGATTCAACAAGTGTTACCTGCATCATAGTAAACAGTGGGCTCGGCTCGGCGCGTACAGCAGCAAACTGCACGGTGCAGTACAGGCCATTTGTTTCTTTTAAACAGTTTTCGTATTCATCTAAATGAAACACTGGCGGCATTCGCTTATATTCGGTTTCTGATAAATTAAGAATATTGACACTCTCGACAATGGTTACATTGACAACAGTTGCTATTAACGTTTAAGGTACATTTTAACGTGAGGCAGTCGTAGTGAAGGTGAACTGTTATTCGCTAAATAATATTGTTAAATGTTAAATTGGATATAGCTGCGTGAGGCCAGTTTGTATACGTACGAGTAGGTGTCCAGTAATGGATGGATAACCTTGAAACATGTAGATCATTTTGAGGAAACTTCACATGACTTTGGCTAGTTAGATTTCGGAATAATTCTTTTTAGGGGTGTCTTCCAGAAGAGGTGTACGGTGAGCCGATCAGGTCGTTGGAAGACTTACGTGGCCTTGTTCGGGCAGCCGCATCAACACTGTGATCGTTGCCACACGAAACTGCTCAGGAGCGCTTTTATCCGCAGAGGGCCTAGTAGTGCCTGCATTAGCGTGGATGGCACCCAATATGATCACTTAAAGTGAAGGCATGTCAAATAAGGTATTGTTAATGTCAAATGTTGTTTTTAATTGTAATTAATAAACAATGTTCACATATTGCATATGTAATATTGTCCAATTTCGCCCCTCTGTGCATTAGAAGAAATATCTAATTATTTACATTAAGTACAATAATGAGTTTTACCACCATTTAACTTATTTTAATTACGTATTGTATTAATACTATTGATCACTTATATTTTTGTGTTCGTTTTTGTTTTACACCGAATAAGCCTAAACTCATTCTGTTAATAATGTTTGCAACATTTTTACGGAATCATTATCTGTTTTATTAAAAATCAACTATAATAGTTGTACTATTTACTGCCTATCTATCTGCTGCCGGTAGTAGGCATGCTGCCTGCCTATCAGTACAATTAGCGTACAATAGTATTGCTCGCCTATGACCCACTCCAAGGCCATCCATTAATTATGGGACACCCTGTGTACAGGTAACAGCGGCCATATTCCAGAAAAATATATTTGTGTTATTTATGTGATTGCCTCGTTGGTCCAGTGGTTGCAAGCGCTATTGCCGATCGGGAGGTCCTGGGTTTAAATCCCGGGTCGAGTACCCGGTGCCCAGTGTATGGTAATAGGCTCACCACCTATTCCATGGGATTTAGGTGTAACTGGTGAAATATAGGACTGTACTACACTCCCCTGCCTACCTCTTCGGGAATTATGGGCGCGATTTTATGTTTACGTAATATACATATGTATAGGTACTCGGCACCAATACTTGTTAGGTAATTGTTGAGTCCTATTAGGAAGTGAGCAAGTTTCATCAAAAAGTGATGCTAGGAAATGGACTAGGCTGCAAACCAGCATCCAGTTGCCGGGTGAGCTTCACTTACAATTAGTGGTATTTAAAAGGTTCTTTCTTATAATGTTTTTAAAATTTTTCTATTTATATATACTTTTAAGTAATTACCCCATTAATTATGGACGGATGGATAGATGCAGAGACCGAGAAAGATCGAGACTTTCCGACCTTAACCAGATATGTCAGTAGCACCTGACATATCTGGTTAGGGTAGGGTGCCTGTAGGGTGCCCCATAACCCAGTAGGGTTATGGGGCAGTCAGAAGACTCTGGATCTATGTCAACGTACGTCAAGGCCATAAGAATAGAGTTATGAGACGTTCGAAGCTCTCTGCCCACCCCGTCGTCGGCTTGGCGTCATAACATAAGATTAATAATAATAAAGTTGAATATTTCCGCAAGTTAACTATTTAGTTTTTATTATTTGAAACAATGAAATAGCTAAATAAGAAAACACTCACCATTGAGCTTATAAATTACTCCAAATATCGGGTTTATTAAAAGTAGCATTCCAAACTTAAGTAACAACAACATGGCTTATATCAACAACGTTTCACATACATTTGAATACATAATTAGTTACATGCCTTATATATTAGCGACAAACAAAAAAACATACAACCTGAATGTTTATACGTTATGCCTACTGATTTGTTCTAAATGATTTTGTCTCGTCGTTTTTATGAGCATCAGTCCACTTCATGCGACGATTTAAAGCCTCCATAGCCATCGTTAATAAATTCATTTTAATGTTGTTTTTATTTCTGTTGAGTGTTATTATTATACCTTTACATTTTAAAATTAAGAAATTTTCCAAGTTCCCTTCCACTCAGCTAACCGCCGTGACGTACCCACGTTAAAATGTCTTATATATTTTAAAACATATGATTTTTCGTTACTTTCATATAATGTTAATATGACGTTGTTTTCAATTAAATCAATATTCTTTCTTTAAAATATAACGGATAATTATCCATATTACATATTATTGATATCATGTACAAAATTGTTCTTACTGACAATAGCATGTGTCCTCAAAAAATAAAACAGTATGGGATCAACATTTTCAAGTTTTCTAATTTTTTTTTTTTCTTAAAGTGTCTTAAAATCACATTCTTATTTATTTTTAATTAACAAATTTGCTCGAGCCTCACCATTCAAACCATTCAAACCACCAGTATGACGGAGATTAATTTAAAAAAATGTGTATTTTCTGCTTCACTAATATTTTTAAACGAATACTTTATAACTCTAATACTAACACTAATATTTTAAAATGTTTTAATATGAAAAATCTAAAATTTTTACCACATCTAACAGAGTATATATTTACTATTTTGAAGGAGGTTTTTTATTTATTTATTGATTTGTTAAAATTTTAATAACTGTTATATCTTCCGCTGTGTATAGCTTCGGTTGCTACGAGTAGCCTTCTGTTAGTCATATTACGAAACAAATATTGTGCTACAAACAATACAATATAAAGCACAGTCAATAAAAAGAACGAAGAAGAAAATCTTTGTAAAGAAGCTTATTATAGAGTAAATGATTATTTAAATGATAAACATGCTTGGTGTGATGTAACTCCAGCTCCACAATAAATGGCTCCACAATAAATGGCTCCACAATAATGTTGTAATATCTTAATATAAGTACCTATGTACCCATTTAAAAAGATGCACAAGCACACCTATGGAGTTTTTTTCGCCGCTTCTTCTCCATAGTGAGGCATCTTCCGATGCGGTGGTAGCATCATTTTGACGTACAAAAAGTGTTCTTATGAACCAATTTTGAATAAATGAATTTGAATTTGAACATATCGTTAAAAGAAACGGAATGGTTACATTAATAAGTGCCATAGAAGAACATTACAGGGACGGTACAGGATACAAGCAACATGCCGTAATATAGAACTGTTTAAAAAATATGCAAAACAATTTCCAAATTAAGGATCGAAGATATGAAACAGAGTTCGGCGAGGAAAACAGATATTATTTAAACAATTGAATTATTTCGAATTATTATTTTTTAGTTCGAAATATTAATGGGCAACCAGATAACTATCATACGTTACGGCAAACAGCTGGAAAAGAAGCAGATGCTACTGCGAAGGAAACAAATGCAGAAAACAACGCTGATATCAAATAACAGTACAGGCGTAACCGATTTAAGGTAAACGAGTTAAACGTATGAAAGACATTGAATGATTAGATGTGGCCATACCGCGATCTGCCATCAATTATGATCAATCATTGAACCGATCAAGTCGAGATTGAATTTGCTTTAGCTAGAAAACACGGAATACCTTTTTAATATGTAACATATACGTCAATTGTAAAGTGCAGATCGCTGCCCACACAGTGGACGAACCGCCGGATTTGCTTCTCGGACCACTCCTGTTTTTATCAGTATTGATGATCCATAAATCATGGTGTCTTATTTACTCATATATAAAACACATGCGCACGCGTACGCACACGCGCACACGCATACACATAATTCACCAGTTAGGTATATGGCAGATTGTACGAACAGTCCTCTTGTGTAAATCAATGGTGATATCGATGTTTGCCGCATTTTCTCACAATAGGTAAAATATCAAAATATACTGTAATGTAAAAGTTAATAAAATAAATGTATTCGCGCAGCATCGTCGTTAGAAAATAATCAGTTATTTTAAACAGCGTTAACTGTACAATGCATTTCGTTCACAGATAGAGTGATGACTGTAAAAGTAGCTCGTCAGCTCTGTAAGGACAGAGATTTTCGGCACTCAGCCGTTTCTGCCTACCCCGTAAAGAACCTGACGTTGCGCTAATAATAAGTTAATAGTAATAAAAAGTAAACTGTACAATTTAGTCTATTCGTAAATTAAGAAATGTTGTAGCGGTCACTTTCTTTTGGAATTGCTTGGACGTTTTGTCAATGGGTGGAGTACCTAATTTGGAATATTCTACTAGATGAGACCTAAATATGACTCTGAGTACGCTAATTATGTCCAATTCATCACTTCCATTGGAAAAAAAATAATCAAGAAAGTAAATTATTCAAGGATTATTTATACAAAGAACCGAAAATTGCGTGTTTCGTATAATTGTGCAATTAATCATAATAAAAATGTCAATAAGGTAATAAAACGCGTTTGACGACTTCGCTGTTTGCCTAAGTATCGTCACTGTGTGGGAAGGCATACAATATGGCTTGTCTAATTATTCTTATCTGTATAATTGTTTTCATATTTATAGAAAATATCAAAACAATATGGCTTGTCTTACTTTTCTTGTCTGTATAATTGTTTTGATATTTATAGAAAATATCAAAACAATATGGCTTGTCTTACTTTTCCTGTTTGCATAATTATTTTGACATTTTCTATTTCCCTTCACTAAGTTTACTTATTACTTTTTTTGCGGCTGTGAACTCTAAGTGATGTACTTACATATAGGCATCAGACGTTGGTTGTGGCAGTTCTTTGTTAATAAGGTTTTTCAGCTGACTATGTTAGTCTTTGGCCAGGTAAGAGACCTGTTTCAAGGCCTAACATTGCCAATTTTTTAAACTATAAATTTGTCCAGACAAATAGACATACTGTCATCTGACGGTTAGTGGTCGCCGCAATAACAGAGGAGGCTCTATTCCGCCTTAAAAGGACAGCTCTCTTTGCGCCTTCCTTGTACAACCCTTTGTCATAAAGCTCCAGATGCACTGGAAGTAGCGAATAATTGGTGAAAAAAATATTGACGTTGAAATCCGTGGTGCTGTGTGCTTTATATATTCTTCACTTCTCATGAGTGTGCTTAGTAGAAAAGTGGATGGTTCCCTTAAAAAGCATGCACTATTTCGGGAACGATTCGATTCGCCCCTGCTTCTAGAGCATGCACTAACTTTCTGTATGTCGTTATATGTATATTACACTATTTACAAAGAATTTATATACAGCTCATACATACATACATTTCTCTACAGCTTAAGTCCCTTGGCTCAAAATGTACTGTAAGACATATAAACAATAAAATATCACTTTATTTATAACCATTTAATTATCCACATTCGGTTTCCTCCTGTTCCCCTCCATCACAGCTTTGGTGACGCCACCCAGCGGCGCTTCCACGAGGAGCCACAGTATGCTTCCACATAGAAATGACATGAACACTGTGGCTAGTAAGATCACAATCTGTAAGAAAATGAATAAAAGTCTTAATTCGCTATTGGTACAGAGGATATTATGCATCATAATAATATAATACCATATTCTTATAGATACTCAGGTATTTGAGCAGGTACTTTTTCTAAATGGAACATCATTTAGTTGGCAACTACATATTATGTCTGGAGAGCTACACGGGAGTAAATGATTAGTATAATTGGTTCACGAAATTTGACCATACATGATAATGTAACGAACTGATACCTATTAAATTAGATCCCAAAACTAAAGCTAGTTCCTTATCCACACCGCAATTGTTCTGCAGGGCGGCGTACGACCTGCACCATCTGCTAATTCTTCTATATGCTAGAGCGAAGTTATTTGATTCCATGCGCAGTATCTGCGCGGCTAAGAAATGGTTTACTCTGGTACATCAATGTAACAATGATACAGATTGAACGGAATCATTGCAATTTCATGATCATATGTATCTTTACTACGTATGCCCTTTTGTCATTGTACTATTCCTGAACTGAAGAATCGGAAAATCATAGATACTAACCACATAATAATCGCTCATATGTGTGAGAGTGGTCTGCGCGCCGACCAGGCCGCGCTGGAACATCATGTGGCACAGGAACACGGAGTAGGATACGCGCCCCGTCCACGTGAAGCCACGCCACTCTAATATCCCACGGTAAACAGCTGGAAAAGAAATAACGTGGAAATTTTCAGTTCAATAAAAGTATCAATGTCTATAATAGTGAAAGTATACACAGTGACGAGACATGCATACTTTGAGGTTCTCCACAATGTTGTGAAGAACAGTAAGTACATTATGTGAGCATTTTGTAAATGTCTTAAGGAAACACAAGCAACTTACATTCAATTTTAAAAATAACACTGATTGTCAAGATAACGACCATAATTTGGAAGATTGGTTTGTAGAACGTGGCGTATGCTACCCTGAAGAAGTCAGACGGGACGCCGCCGTCGATGTAAAACAGACCACCTGACAGAATGACCAATAATCCTGCTGGAAACAGCAGCCACACGCACCATTTGAATTTCTGAAAGAATAATGTTTGTATTCACTAAATATGAAGGACTAAATTCTTTTAATTAACAAAATGTCCACTTCCAAAATATGTATATGACTTTGATAATAAAACTAGCGGAACGTTAAATGAACTGTTGCTGATGACAATGACAAATTAGCGGCATTTTTTTGCATTTCGAGACATGCCGCTACGCAGTCGCGTAACAGTCGAGGTGGAATAGATTAACAGGTAGTTAATCTATTCCACCTCCCCGCACAAAATGCGCTGCGATATTCCATACTGCTGGCAGACAATTTTCCGGTGCCACATATTGATACGTACGTATACGTTTCCGTCCAGAAGCGTTTTTGAAATTTGAGTGTATTTTAAACCTTATTAAAAATCATTTCAACAAATAACAATTCGGATAACGTTACAGAACGGATGGGATCGCCACAAAACATTATCCAATATCAGAAAAAAATGTTAGACGTCTATTACGTAATTTCAATCCATAGTCAGTGTTAAATATAGAAGTTTACTCAAATTTTTATCAAATTTAGTCGTATCGAGAGACAATATTTTATGTTTTGAACATTAACAATTACATACATATATTTACAATTTCACCAATGACTTGTTCATCTGTATTGAAAGGATAAAAGAAGAGAAGTAATTCTTTATTTGTATAATTTCGAAAATATGGTGTATACCAACAATAGCGTTTACTTTACTGATTTCCAAGACAGAAATCCGAGAGAAACAGGGTTACAACAGGAAGCCGAGGAAGAATTGGTCTAGACCTCCAATCAGTTACGAAACAAATATCCTTCGTCATAGCATATGAGTCTTAAAATATTGTAGTAGTATACCTTATATCTAGTGAAGTCTTTTCCCTCCGTCTGCCAGTGAAAGGCTAGGAAACCACCGATGAGGCCCAGGACGAATGTGGACAAGTTGGTGTGCCCGCGTATGTAGAGTAAACGGAAAGTGTCGTCGTGGGCGTAAAGATCGCGGTAAGCCCTGTGAAATGTTAAGAATAGCTTGTCAACAGATGGCGCTGTATCATAAAATATCATTACGTGTTATTAATACTATATGCATGTATTATAGGAAATATATATGTAGGTATATTAGGGTGTACCTTATTTTTCAAAGTTTCTATTTTCCAAACAAGGGGTATCTTAGTTTTATTTATTTGCTTCTAAAACACTAGAAAATAAAGTTTTACGTCATTTGGAGTACGAGAACCCATGCCGACTTGCATCGAAACGTGTTCATACAAATAGCGTGGAGGTAGTGGTGCGCACTCGCGGCGTTAGTCATTTGTTTGTATTTATTCTTGTGATTAACACGTATTGTAATACATTTATAAAAAGGCACTGAGATTAAGAAGCAATAAAAAAGGATTTTGTTAGTGGGTGAAGTAAATTATCAGATAATAGGCGCAAAATTACCGCTTAACCGTTAAGTTCCTTAAGTACTCTTTCTTAACATTCGCGGAGTTAAATTGACTGTTAGTGAAAGCGCTAATCTCGTCATTCGTGAGTGCATTTTATTTTTGGAAAAAGCTGGAATCCCTATCAGAGCTGTACCTGTGTAAAAAAACCAGTTGATCTTCACCATGCTTGGAGAGAGTTGCAAAAAATTCAAAAAAATTATAAGATGTTTACATGCACCGTGAGGAAGCGTTTTAAAATAATTTATATAATTTATTCGACATAGCATACGCTGATGCTTTGGATCGGATGAAAATAGAAGAACATAAATTATTTCTACAAAGACAACATAGTTACAGAGTACAGAGTAACAAGGAGTAACATAGTCACAGAGAACTTACAAAAAGAGATTTTATATGATTCTCGAAAAGATACATTCCATTGGAGGACGATATGTCTGATTACTTTTGTACTAATTTCTATAGTATTTCTACTAAACTGACAATAAAATTGCCTATTTTTTTATTTCAGGAAAATTATTTTAATAAATAGTTATTTATTAGAATAATTAACTGTCATCATCATCATCATCGGCTGATGTCCAGCAGTGGACTAACATAAACCTATCTTACCAACATAGGCCTCCCCCGAAAGGGGGTTTATGCCCGTAATCTCAACGCTGGGTATGCATGTTGGAGATCGCAGTGCACAGCTTTTCGCACCGCCGACGCTGCTGCCCGTCGGCGGTCAGGGCATTTAGCCGTGCCTATTTAGGCTGCCCTATATCGCAATCAGCGCGCCGCCAGAGCCTCGTCTGTTATAGCAGGGTGTACCACGTACAGGTGAGGTTGGCTTGGGTTCCTGAGATGGTGGTTTGAACCCCTTACACCTCTCAGAGCTCAGTCGGCACGGGTTAATATTGACGTAGGAAGCTCAAATTTTGTATTTAAGTAGGTCTAGGTAGTTTAAAAAGAAATAGAGGGTATG
>DWMG01003414.1:0-11939 GCA_018244855.1 Elbella merops
GGTGAGGTTGACTTGGGCTCCTGAGATGGTGGTTGGAACCCCTTACACCCCTAAGTAAGCATGGTGCCAAATACAATTTTCAAAATCCTCCATACGCTTGGTATTAGTCAATTAATGTTTGTGTACCGAGCTGTTGATAGGTTCGATGAAACCTCCTCTGTTTGTGACAGAAAAAGATCTGGCCGTCCACGTATGTGCGTATGAGAAAGGCGATCAAAGCAGTAAAGGACAAAATTCGAAGTCGCAATCCTGTCCGGATGCAAAAGATTTTACCTGGGGTGATGAAGATAGACCGACGACGACGACCGATGAAGATAGATCGACCGGCTGATTGCGGTTACAGCGCAGCCTAAGTAGGCACGCCTAAATGCCCTGGCCGCCGACGGGCAGCAATGTCTCCGGTGCAAAAAGCCGTGCCCTGCGATCTTCAACCCGCATGCCCAGCGTGGAGATTACTGGCATAAATCCCCTTTGGGGGAGGCCTATGTCTATTTTTAAAGCCTATATTTAAGGCTTATTTTTTTAGGCCTATTTTTAATGGTTTCATATTAATGTAACACACTGCAATAGTAATAAACGTTACGTAAAATAAAATAGGTTAATTTTCTTTGTAACAATATTTATGGCAAGGCTATATACATATATATGTATATATAGAAGATAAGAATCAGTTAAAAGTCAATTTTATATGAATCACTTATCATTAAACGATAAATTTTATTCATTTAATACCCACACACAGGCTGTCAGCGCAACATCGTTCAGTGCTGGAAATGCAGAATATTTGGAATTAGCCGAAGCTAGAGTACTTACTCTCTTCAGTACACGAATACACACAATGCATCTACAAAATATCCTGGGAAGTTTTCTCCTATCAGTTGAAGCAAATCCCAATTTCACCTACTTGTATATGTTTACACGACTTTGAGCTTTAGATTAAGATTTCAAAACTCAATTCTCCTATTTTAATGAAAATGAGGCTATTCTTCATTGCATTTAAAGCTAGCACCCCTCTTCTTCCTGTCTACACAAATGCATTCCCGTTATCTATCTTGCGCTGAAGCGGGTGACTGAATCGATATTGACGTAGATACAAATGCGCATGCGGGAGTACATAAAGAGTCCCGCTAAACGCGGTGATTTCGCAACTCGTGCGGTCTTCGATCGAGGCGGGTCGCTTGCTCTGCACGACGGCCAGTCGTATCTGTATATCCACGGGTTTTAAACGCGATTTATCGTTTTGAAGTATTAAGATTTCGCGTGTTATGTGATTGTCATCTGTTTTATTTTTTTATATTTCATAAATTTCTTTTAGAACATCTCTTAAACCGCACGCGCTCGTGTTAACAGTTTAACATTATTATGCCCAAGGATAGAAAGCCGAAAAAAGTTGACTTTTATAGCCGCAACAAAAATTATCCACACATTCCTGTTTGGCCACAAAAATATGGACAAGTTTTCGTCCCGTGCGGGTGAGTAGGCAAGCAAGACTTTAGTATTAACACATCTTTTAAATTTCTATTTCCCCCCTCTATTCACCTTACAGAGGCATGTCTCTTATTTTTACCTGACAACGATTACTACCATCAAGTATACCAAAAAGCTCTCGAACGTGAAGCAATATCTATATTTTCTGCATTGTTGTAATTATTTTTTATTTATTTATTTATTTATTTTTGTACACTTAATACTTAAAACTAATAATCAAATAGAGACTTTATTATAGTAATCATCGTTTGCATAGTTATCTCTAGTATGTTTATTATCATAGTTCACCCTCCGTTTTGGTTCTCTACCAACTATTTAACCCCGGGATTTATTCATTTTTTTTATTCTGTAAATTAGCAAAAGTTGCATGCAATTGTTAAACCTAATCGTTACCACATGATAATTATGCACTAAACAGAAATTCCTAGCTAAGCGAGCTCCATCTTAGGACGCATTTTTTCTTCTCATCAGGAGCAAGGCAAGATCGTGGCCAGATTTCCACCTATCATATGATTAAAAAATAAAAAAAAATGTCCTTTTAAACCAATAATAATCAGTTTTTTAAGCTTTAAGCTAGAAGTAACAAACCCGAATTGGAATATTAATACTTTATTCTAAATAATTGACACTTATGTGTGTATCTTAAAATTCCGTTTGACCTATTTTGTTATCTACCCAACAACGTCGCAAATTATTTTCATAGCGTCAAAATAAATAGCGTGCTCCTCTAATATCAGATAAGAAATGAGCAATAACAGCGGTTAAGTGGATCTTAAAAGTCACAGGTCAACCCCAAAATGGATTAAATTAATTTAGGTGGGAAACTTCTATTCCTGCACGAGAAAATGACGTAGTCCAGAATTGGGATGGCATGGTGATTACTAACGGAGTCTTTATTCCTTGAATATACAGGATGACCTACTTTCGGTTCCGTGGATGGTTTCAACAAAATAATCGATTCGGAGGCTGGCAGACATGCGCATTTCAATGCATCCGCCTCCACTCGCTCACCCCTTGCATCCTGGCTGCTATTTTTGAGCGTTGAACGTAGCCTCAGGTTACTTTTAATACACGGAAGTGAGTATTGTCATTTGTTCATTTTTCTGAATACATATGGACCGTATAGTTACTCGTATAAGGTAAAAAGTTATTATATTTGATTGATAACATCCTCAACGTACCAAATGTCAGAAATCTAATAATGCGAAAATGTCACGATTTGGCGTTTAAAGAAAAGTTATTTCTATAACATATACGCAGTATATTATTGCAGAACTTATGTATGGATATATTGCTTCGTAGATGGAATTTTTTAAATTACTTTTAAAGAATAACTAGTAATGTACTTGAAATTTGAATTTGACAATACATTTTCACTTCCAAATTTGAATGTAAATTTCGAATTTCTGTCGCGAGTACCAGTATGTCAATCAATAAGATGTTTCATGTTAAGTCTAGAAATGTTGCCGCCGATATTTCTTTGTTTGAACCCTAAAATTTTATCAGCGATAATAATAATTGACAAACAGGATTTCAGAACAAACAGCGTACTCGTATACATCCATCTGCGCCGTTATCAGAGCGGATAAAGTAGTTCTTCAAAAACATCGCCGATAAACATAAAGCGTGAATACATCGTAAAAAACATGATTTACTGTCATTACTATGAGTATATTGCTTTAGGGACATAGAGACCAAATTGTATTATTAATTAAAGTTCAGTATTACAAAATGAAAAATTAATTTGATTTGGATGGTCGTATTTGGTGTTTGGGACACATAGTCATAGCAATACTTTGCATTCTTGTCACTGTAAACATTAAGTATGACTTAAGCATTCCATTTGACAGACCCTAAAAAAGGAAATTTATTCGATATTACGTGTAGTTCAGAATGCTACAACTCCCTACTCCGCCTGACCCCGATAGAGTGGGCGATACAATCGATGCCGGTGGTCTTAATGCGCATGCGATAATTCCTAGGAATCTGGGAAGCGTAGGACGTACCCCTCCCACCAATCCCAGACGGCTTTCACCCCTGACGCGCGTCATTAGTGATTTATCGCGCCGCGACCGTGTTACGATTGTAGTACCGCAACGGCCAGTGTGTGAAATTTAAAGCGACTGTCACAAAAGGAACATACATAAATAAATAGATAATATGCCCGGTCGTCTAAGAAAGCTTGAGCCTGGGGATAATGGCGGTGAGGATAAGGATAGTGAAAGCAGTGACAGTGACTCATCTTCAACTTCAGCAGAAAGGGACTATCAGGCTGAAATTGAGGAATTAAGTTTAGAAATAGAGAGGATACAACACCAGATGGATTGTATCAATACGAAAATCATAGAATATGATCGCAAGCTTTCGGCTTTGTCACATATTTGTAATACATGCAGGTATAATTGTTTGAGAAAATGTAAACTTTGGGACTAGTTTTAATTAACTGATGGGATTTAAATTTAATTTTTAAAGTATATTTACATATTATTTCTCGCATGCCGTATTTCGACGTAGCCGGCTTCTTGATGCATAACTGTTAATTATAAATCTATCTACAAATAAATTGGAGTGAGGTGGAATACCACGAATGAACTGGGAGATCTTGTATAAATTATTTAATTTATAAAATAAGGGTCTAATTCGGAAAGAAATTATCCTAATGTGCAAGTGTTATGTTTAACTCAAACATTCTACGTAGTTTTATTTTATTTTTGTAATTAAATTATTGTTATTAGATATCACCTTTTTCTTATTATATTATTATCTAGCCGGGTGTGCTTCGGGTAGATAGAGAGCACTGAATGGTAAATATTGCTACTCTTGCCTGAAGTGCTTCTACTACATAAACATACACGCATGTTGGTTTATAAGACTGAGGATTTTCCTATCTGCTAATATCTGACTTACTCGTATTTGGTCATGAGAGGTCATTCTTCGTCTCCCTCGGCTTGGGCATTCACCAATATTCGCATCATATATCTGTTACGCCATTTTTCATGTGTATTTCTCTCTACGTGTTCGAACCACCGCAATTAACTCAGATACTCAAATAAAGTGACATATTATATGGCTCTTGAAATAACTAATTAAAACTCATAAATTACCTGTAATTCGTGTCTATAGACATATTATTACACCACCAACATAGTTCAATAAACAGCGCGAAAAGTTCTATAAAATCCTAAAGTATGTACGTACATAGTTTGTTAATTGCGGTGAATAGTTTCAAATCGATGGTGTTATTAGGAGAAATGTCAAACAAGTGAAGAAGGACAATATTGTATAAGAAAATAATGTTTTGCTCACGGTTTACCTCGTTCACTTCTCGTAAGCTACAGCTTATTTCACTGCGCTTATAACAGAGTACTAACACTACGTTACGTTTAGATGATAATAAGTTATATTTTGTAATCCCATTGATTGTTTTCAAAATCAAGTTCGATCAGTTCATCAACACGACTTAGTAGGTATTGATCAACAAGATGGTTTTTACATAATTTGTGAAGGATTCGGGTTATTCGTGATCTCGCCGGATAAAAACTCGCCCCCCGATCGGGCGACTTGGCACCATTCGAATTTACCTAATATTTCTGTCGTCCGCTCGCCCGACTATAAAAATGTGAGGTAACCTAGTACAGTCGACTAAAAAATCCTTTTTAAAAACGTTTATTATTTTATGGTTGGACTTTAAAACAAAACAAAATGTTATTATATCATAATTTTAGATATATTTCACAAATCAACATTTTACAAATAATAATATGATACACTTGGCTTGTTTATTAGCTAAGTATAAAAATATTATCAATAATATCAAAATATAATCACGTCACGACGTCACGATGCGCCACGATTTCGATGGAGATAAAGGGTTAGATAAAAAGAAAGAGATAGTCCTATCGCTATCCTTTTGTGAGCATTGACTTGTTTAGTTCGGCAATGTAGAGAGCGCTGTTTTCTTTAAGGCCTAAATTTTTTTGTATTTTTATGTGTATATATTATATCAGTCTATTTCGGATATAAAACAACATAAGTTAGTCAGTTGCGTTATTTTAAGATTTAATACAATGTTGTTTTATTTGAAGTCGTTTTTAAAATTTAGTTTATTTTTTTTATAACTGCCTGTACTTTGTACGAGCGTGCGAGTTGACGACAGAAATATTAGGTAAATTCGAATGGTGCCAAGTCGCCCGATCGGCCGAGTTTTTGTCGAGCGAGATGACTAATAACTCAAAGACTCGATTTTCATGTGGAATAGTTTCCTGCTCATGCGAATATCTAGGTCTCTTGTTTGCCTTAGTAATACTAAGAGTATATACTACATAGAAATAATTCGTTTGACTGTCCCATATCAAAGGAATCCGTGATTATTTCATAGTGATACATAGTTTTCCCTGCCTTCTCTAGTCCATGGTCACAACTACTTCAGATGTACAATGATAATTATATTAACATTATTGTAAATTGTAAATATCATATATTAAAGTTTATATTAATAAACTTATATAAGTTAATTACAGTTGTTTTAGAACAACAATTTTACTCAAACTAGCATTGTATTAAAAATTTTCCTATATTTTAATCAATACCTAATTATTATACTGTGATTGTCAACAGAGATGGCTGGGAACCTGCAGAAATGGCACTGGCACGTGAGCGAAACTTAAGAACATCGCGCCTGCGTCCTCGTCCACACCGCCATAACCAGGAAGTAGCCGCCGAAGATCCATCCTTGCCTGGTCCTGCCCCGAGTTCTGCTAATCAAGCCAGGCAAATCGAATCCCAAGATATGGATACAGCCGATTCACAAAACGTGCAAATGTCAACCGATGCAGAGAGCGTTGAACCTCTCAGTGCTACTTCGAGTGCAAGCACAAGTGACGAAACAACACACTCCAACAACAGCGAAACAGCTCCTCCAACTACCGCTGCCACAGTGCTTGTTGCTCCAGTACCCGTCGTTGAGGCACAAGTTACTCAAGCACCCGTTGCTCCAGTATCCGTTGCTTCAGCACACGTTGTACCAGCACCTGTTGCTCCAGTTTGGGTTTCTCTGTTACGCGATATTTCACCAGCTGTAGCTCCAACACCCGATGTTCCTGAATCCGTTGCTTCACCCGCTGCAAGCTCGGGAACAGATCACCTGGGTGCTCAGTTGGTAAGCTCCGCTAATCAAAACGGCGAAAACCCCGCTCTGGCTGACGCTATATCTTTTGAGTCTCTCAATCACGAAGGTGAGATAGAACTAGATAGTGGCGCACCCTCAGAAGCGATTACAACAGCACCATCTACAGCAAGTTCTTCTACGGAATACAGTAATGCGCCCTCCACTTCGTCGTGCTGCGCTAACTTCGGACCGGTCATTAACGAGGGTACATCGTTAAGCCTAGCTTCTTCTCCCTTTCGAATACCCCCAGTGATACCAGATGAGGGCCTAGTTTCATCTGCGTCCGTAGCTCCAAATGAGACCTCTGCTGCATCTGATCCCGCCATTCGCGATGTCACTCATGATACACATCCTACGATAAGTGCCGAAGCCGACGCTGCATCACAATTCTTGTCACTTCCTGAGCCTCACGCGGCCACTGTCTCCATCACTCTCACGGAGGTTCATGCTGAATCAACTACTGTTACATACTCCCACTCTGCATCAGCATTGTTAACGTTTTCTGAGGCGCCCGAAACCTCCACGTCAGCAACTTCAGTCGAGTCTGCCGGGGCTTCATCATCAACCGTTCCTGCATCATCTGAGCCTGCTTCTGCAAGCAACGTAGCTTCACTCAGTGCGGGTGAAGAAGCCAATTATAGCCTTCCCTAGCTCACTATGAGAGGTATCCTCGGCACGTGGAATCAAAGCGTGTACGAGGCTAGGCAGCCCTTACCACCGCCGAGGTGGGGCTGCCCTCATATCTACATGGATATGACATTGGAGAGCCATCGAGAACTTGTCGAAGCTGCTGCTTACCCCATTCAGGACATTTTAATTACTAGGCATTATGATTCGACTCATAACTTTTTGGCGTTTTACACTAGTTACGTATTCAACATGGCGAATACTAGAGGTAAATATCCCTTGACAAAACTATTCAAAGAATACGTAGCACCAACTAGATATTCCTCAAATACCTGTGTTGGACAGGCCAGGGAACTTATTGAAGGATTAAGGACATTGAACGGACGATTCAAAGGATTTGCCCAAGCCATCTTTTTAGCTTCTTGTGAGGAAGCGATAGAAGATTATGACACATATACGATGATGAACGATGGACCAGAGGAGTATAAATTTCCCCTTAAAGAACACGTGGTTGTAGCTGCACACATTCAAGTAGAGGGACGCCACGGTGTGATGCTCGCCGACCCTGGATATCACGTTTCGACTCTCGTCACAGTAATGGAAGATAATCTACCTCCGCATACCGGTAAGTAATTAAATGCTTAAATACCCACAATCTGTTATTCATTATTTGCGCACGAATCCAAGAAACTAGAGCCAATTCATGCTCAGTACAAGATCACACTACGTGAAGTCAGGTAGAAGAAGTCCTAAGTTATTCGTAGGACTTTTATTTTACTCATCACACCATTTACTTAAAACAATTGAAACAGTAGGCATTCATTTCACAGGTTGGTTCGCGCAGAATTCTCTTCAAGGAACTGTTAAGCAGTTTTTGTATGAATTCCATCCAGAGAATCCAAACTATGTCATTTGGCACGAGAAGAAAAACACTACCCATGGCTACGATGTCGATTACAACCTCATCTACGTCGCTAGACCCTTCCTCAACCCCATCGAGGTCACAGAGCGCAGAAATTTGGTCTGCCTTATGAGGTAAGCTACCAGGAATTGCACACATAATTTTTTAAACATTAAAAGCAGAGATTTTAAATTTAACATGCCGTGTCTTTTGAAAGACTAATATGCTCAGAATAGTTTGCTACTTATATGGTAAGTTTGTGTAACAAAGAAATTTCACTGTTGGAATATGGATCTTTTCTCATATTGAGAGGATTAAGGCCATAGTCTACCACGCTGGCCAAGTGCTGGTTGGCAGACTTCACACAATAAAGAATTTTTTTTTTTATAATTTGCCAGTTACTTCACGATGTTGTCCTTCACCGTTAGCAAGTGATATTTAAATCTAAAACGCACTATTGTAAAGAGGTGCGTGCCATAGATTTGAACCCGGCACCCCCGGAGTGAGAGTCTGAATTCTTAACCACTAGACTAAAGCTGCTAGGTGGTTTGTGTAAACTTGCGACAAATAGGCGACTCTATTCATTTGTTAAGAGGTTACATAATTAAGCTAATTAATTAAATAACAAAGAAAAATAATTTTATGGAAATAGATAAATAAATAATTGACTGCCTCGTTGGTTGTGTTGGTTGCAAGTGCGACTGCCGATCGAGAGGTCCCGGGTTCGATTTCTGGGTCGAACACTACAAAATTTTCTAATTAAGATTTACTAGTAGTGGTTCGGAGTCTGGATATGCGCCCGATGCATGGCAATAGGCTCAACACCTATTCCATAGTGGGACGTAAACGTAACCGGTAAAACGTGGGAGTGTTCTGCATTCCTCCCTCTGCCTACCTCTTCGGGGATTACAGGCGTGAAGTGTCTTTTTTTTTGGTTAAATTATTATTATTATATCATTATCCTTACAGACCTACTGTATTTTAACTACTTGGTTTTATTCAAATTAATTTCTTTCTTGTTTTTCTTAGGGGGCTGTTATCTCGCAACTCAGGCGGAGAGATTCAGGCTGGCATCTTCTACAAAGTACGCATGGACGATGCCGCGTTCACTTTGGTATTCAACGATAATGGCGAATGGCACAAGAATAAATACAAGTTTTCCATCTTCGACAGAATGGATACAGTAAGTACCTTAACATTCGATACATATTTCTGGAGATGTATTTTACAGGCAAATGATCACGATAGTCAACACTCGCGTCAAAAGCGATTTGCTAACGTATAGCTTTTGAATCTCTACATTCATGGTTATTTTAGCTATAAATGGTCATACGAGTATATCTGTAAGAATTTCAGGAATGCCATTATTGAAGTGTGCCTTTAATTAGCTACAGGTATAATCACGTCTTTTGATATTTATTATTTATGTAGTCGTATATACATTTGTAGACTTACAGCCATTTGGGATCGCACAGCCTTTACCGTCAATATTTCAGTTATAACTACGTTAAATGATAACTTCCGGTCACTTTAGATAAATATCGACAAACCTGAAACCCGATATTAACAATTATTGAATTCCTTACGTCTTTTCCAAATTTATAGTCAGAACTTTCAACTTCAAAATAACTAGAGAGAAATCTATCACACCTATACAATTGTTCTTGGCTTATTAAGAGATTTATATAAATTGCACAGGAGTTCTTCTTTCTTGGTTCATTCATATTGCCTATAAATAAAATTTCAATAACAACGTCAGAAGGTTTTTCATAATAATATTATGGATAGAGTGGGTATAATTCGCAATTTTACTAAAATTAATATGCTAAAATGTATTATATCGAAGTAGATCGCCATAGTACAGTTAAATTATAATTTTTTTAAACTTGATAAATATGAGTAAGTTCGAAGTTCGAAAATATAATACCATCATGAAATTACACGTGTCAAATTATTCAGAAACTTGCTTCAATCTTACACCACTCAGCTACACGTCACGTTAACCAGTAATTACACTACTTACCCGTCTTTACATCGCTTTTTTCAGTCACTACATTTCTTACCCGTTTTTGCATCGAAGTTATTAGTCTCTACATTACTTATCAGTCTTTACACCGCTATTACCAGTCACTGTATTATTTACCTGCCTTTACATAGCTAAGCGAATCAATCTGTTTATTCAATGTCCTAAAAGTTAACTATCTAAAAGTTAAAAATCTGCTTTTGCGTTTTACAGAAGCACTTTGCATGGTAAATGTTAAGCATGTTTTGAATAATAGCACGAGAATAGAAGTACTTTTTTAAATGCTTAATAATGTTTGTTTCTGGGGAACTTTGGCTAGCCCTGATCGCATATGAGATCTGGCGATTTCGCGTACATAATGACCTGCTATAAATTGAAAGTAGGTAATTTGGAAGATAACGTTACATTCACGATGGAGATATCTCTCATGACCATCAGTATTATTCTAATACATGTGAAAGATTTTCTCAAACACAAGAACCCTGTGAGTTGTAGTTCTCAACTTTACCTGTTCGTCACATGCAATTTCAGCGATTCTTAAGTATGTACGATTAAATTAAATTAAATTTTGTCAGAATATAGCAACAGCATGCGAATTAATCTAGATACAATTTGAGCATATCAGTACATGAATAAATAATTGCACTGCGTGTAATATATTACCATCATACTCAAGTCAAAATTCAACTATATATTTCTAGAATCGACTATACGTTTTCGAAAAGGTACTCTAAATACAACATAGAGCTTCATTTTGGATACCTCCGATTATTGTCTTCCAATTTTTTTCATTTTATCAGTATACCGCGGGCAATTAAGCTATCTACTCGTAATGGTGTCATCAAACGCTACTGAATCATAAGAGATTAGTTACAAATGAATCAAAAACGCTGTACTAAGCTGAAACACCTTATGGCTGAGCGTGTGTGCCTACCCAATTATAGATTGAATATAACAACGCAATTTTTTAAAGTAATATAAATATGATAAGGTATGTGGCCTACGCTGAGTAATCATGGATGCTACCACCGCATAAGTTTGTTAGTTATTCTGTTAGGGTTGCAATAATTCTGCTGTATTTTTAAGTACCCCATCGTATTTTAAACTGCACTGCTTAATTATAAAATATTATTGCCCGTAAATTTTATTGTTCATTTACACTATTAGGATTATTGAAAAATTAAAAGATGTAAGACACGTAACGGCAAACTTCAGAAATTCCGTCGTTATTGTCGAAAATGCGCTTCTTCATTGTTCGTTGTTATCCTAAAAGGCGTCATTTGTTTGTCCAATAATAAAAGATGTTAGAGATTAAAAATGGTATCGACATGTTTTTAATTATAAGCGCTATTGCGTGCGATTTATGAGTACTCTGATTATTATTATTTTACGACAATGTAAAGCTAATGCTAATGTACAATGCCTCAAGTGCAATTGCGCTTTGCTATTTTATATAAAAGCAATATCTGTATCGTATATTTTGTCATAATAAACGAAGCTGCCTGCGTTACTTCAAAAAGATTAAATGTTTTCAATAATATAGAATGAAATGCAATAAGCTATTTTCAATATAATTGAAAAGTGCAAAAGTTTCAGATCAACTTTCTTCAATTCCTAATGACTAGCGCAGCGGTCCAATACACAGGACGCGCAAACATTGCAAAGTTATCAAAAGATAGTTTTAACTGTTAATGATAAAAGAAAACTGTGCATAGATGTAGAAACAATGGATA
>DWMG01003415.1:0-11938 GCA_018244855.1 Elbella merops
AAAATTCTGGGCTAAAACCATTTAGGGACCTATCACAGAATGTGTTTGTCATCGACACGCTAAGAAGAAGAAGCCCTAACGCTAAATAAATTTTGCATTAATTACGATAGGTACCGTTACTAATATTTTAAATTCGTGTTAAAATTATAGTGTTATACTATAAATCTGATATTGTGTGTATTATTTGAAACTAAGTCTGTTGAATTCAAAAATTGTACCTTTTTGAAAAAAAAGCTGAAACCTCCATGGATAAGAGTTCTGAACAAATGGCATTCGGCCGTGGATCGAGTTAGTCCTCTAAATCCGCGATGTATCGTGTTTCCGCTTTTGACAAAACGTACACGGCCATTTTGAAATGGTGTTGAATTTGATGCCTTGCCGAACAAGATGTCTTGATAAATTCTTTAGTAATATTTTTTCTAATACACTATTATGTGCAAATTATGTAAACGTTAACTTATAGCGTCTAAGTGGATCATTGTTAATAAAAATTAACCTACAAGAACTTTAAAAATGTCATTATTATAGGAACACTGCCTTTGTCCTTTGAATCAATTAGTGACGCAGTCAACGGCAGTTCAGTGTTTATATTTTCAGAAAAGCTAAGTGGTATAATTTATTTGCAGGAATGACTTAGGTTTTTTTAAAGCAAGCGTAAAGTGAAATTTTATTTCCGTCAGTACCCTGTCCTTCGTAACGATCTCTTAAATATGGATGTGACGCACCTTTTTTAAATTTCCTGAATCAATTATCTTCCAATTTCTCAACAATTCTACACAGTTGTCTCTTATAGAAAGTACCTATAACACGTTGTAGCCGTAGCATCTGCACATTTTAAATGGAGATAATTGAACCGGCACCTGTGTATTGGGTACGGGCTGAGAATAATACACTGAAGTCACAACAACTTGTGATCGATGGATCTCTTTCAGTAATTGTCCTTTTACTGTTGTACTAAATTCTCAACTTTGTTATGTACTCAATATGTCGCTAATGCAAGCTCGTATTAAAGGTTATACAGGAACAAAAACGAAGTCAAGCTTCGTTAAAGTTTCATCATATAACTCTTGAGGCTGACGAATCGAAATAAAACTAATTAGTTAATTATAATTGCTACCAATTTCCTGAAATACTGGTATACTTTCCTGTATACTGTAGTTTATTTTATTATATGCTATACTGAATTTCCTTAAACTCTGTATAGTTATTTAATTAAACTTTCGTTCCTGTCAGTGGCTTTTATGTTCCTGACCTTATATACATATGACTAGTGGAAAAAGCCTGCTAGCCTTCCGTCAACCCAAATCGTTATACCCGTACATCAAATTTATGTAAATATCAATACCTAAAAACATACCAAAGTGCATCAAAGTATATCTTGAACTTTCGAAGTCATAAATATATTCATGCCCCGATATAAATGTATTTTGATCGCTCTCATATACTCATAATATACGAGTAGCTACTTATTCATATTGCAAGCTGCCATAACCGTATTTTCATGACCGCCGGCCGCCTCGTGTCAGTCTACTCAGACTCATGTCGTAACTTTAAATCATACTACTATGCAATATTACAGATATTTAATCACATCTATAATGCTCCAATTCTAAGTATCGTTTCCAATATTGGCGCCAGTTCGGTTGGAAATTTTATGACGCATCAAAGAACATCAAAAGGGAAATTAATTAGTGGGAGCTTTTTATCCAATTTTATACAAAGTGGACAATACTGCTTGTTTGTCATGTTCTCATTACAACAGGAGCGTGTTTTATGGCATTTATAAAGAACAGACAGACGTCGATTGATGACATACTAAACAACTTTTAAATACAAAATATATTGGCTCACGAATATTTCTTATTTATCTGAACTGACCGTTTTCTTCTTAATACAAAAATGTATTATTGCTACATTTGAACGACATAAATTAAACACGTATTTCGGCCATATTCATACATACGAATGTATATTTTGTGTAGCTTTGATTTAAAATAAATATTTTAGGCAGTCCCGGCATTTCAAAAGGTTTCAATAAAATTTCAGCCAACGTTCGCATACAACAGAGTAATATCGAGAGAAAATCAGCTTAGCCGTGATATGAAAACCGTATTGGACGTGCCTCCACGTAAAGTTCCTCAGATACAATTTACGTATATTATAGGAAGCATAAACACAATAATGCATTGTACTGATTTTTGAAATATGAAATTGCCTTTAATAAATATTTTTGGTCAATCAAATATAGACGACACGAGAAGGTCGCCGCGAAAAATTAACTGATCTATCAACATGTTTCTGTACACACGTACCTATACATCTTATAATTTACTGGAACATAATGTTATAATGTTGACATGGCATTTTGAACATTTACAAGTAGTTAAGGCATGAAATACTGATCAGAGTGAGTCATCAGTTATTAATCATCTGTATACAATTTCAGATCACTCAGTGATTTCCTATACCATCGGCCAAAGACGTTTATTGTCCCATTGTTGGTGGTGGGTCTCGTCTCAGAATGAGAAGTAAGAAGTATATAGAGTAGTATGAGAAGCAAGAAGAATTTAATTTTGTTTAAAATGTTCAGAAAACAACTACACAGATAAAAATACGCCTGGACGTAAAATCAAACATAATTTTATTGACTAAAGATTAAGAGGTAACGCCAATCACCCGAAGTCTACGATATGACCAATATCGCATGCTCATTTCATAAGTATTGAATGAATGTGAATGAAACTGCTTCGTTTATATGAAGCTACCAACGATATTTTTCCAACATATATTTTTCCTACGTTGCACAGATAGAAGTGTCGTGTGAGCTAAAACAGAACTTTTCTTTGGTTACCTGCAGTAAAATCCCGGATGTGGGGCATCCCACTCTTGCCAGTAAGACGGAGGGCGTTATCAGCACCATTGTTTGCGTCGTACTCGTTGATGTGGATTCCGTGCCGCCGGGCGAGCTTGTCTATGGCCCTTTCGATAACTCTGAAATTAATTGAAATGAAACAAGTCTAAGCCTTATCTATTTACTTAGGTTGGTAAAGAATTGGATATCGTAAAAGTTGTTAGATAAAACTGAAGCGTATCAGTCAAAGCCCTGGGTTACACTTATCTTGGATTTGAAATATAGTAGGATTAGATTCAAAAGGTTTTTGTCACGCTGCTAAATAAATGCTTTCATATGTTATCTAATATTTATTCAGTCGCGCTACTGCTTCGAGGAACAACAGTTTACCAGCTCTGACTTGAAAATGCGTGTAGTTTAGTAGTCGGTGTTTAGTAGTAAACTTCGAGCACTATTACCAGTTTATTGACATTAACTGGAACATTATTCTCAGTTCATGTCAATCTATTGTAGCGTATGATAAAAGACCTTCATGAAAAAGAAATTTAAGCAGTGATTCGGCATATTCGCGTTCAAGTCGAGGTGAAGTTCATATTAAGTTTGAGTAATGATCTTCACATGTGAATGAGTATTGGAATTCTGCGCCTGGCAATTTTACGGTTTCGAGCTCAACGGAAATAACCGGAGGCTTCTTATCTGCCTCATTCGTTATTTCAATCTCAGCTGTTCAGGTTGGAGCGGACAGCGCTCCCTTTTAGTATTCATCGTGGAATCATCGCGTGGCGTCACCGTATTGAAATACTACACCAACCCGTATATTCAGTATATCACTGATTAAATGTCAAAGGGCTTAGACCCTTACAAACATGCAATCTATGCAATTAGAATGCTGTTCACTTCAGCCGTTCTTTATGTTCCGATCAAACTCTAGTAATTAAGTATTGATTAATGAACATGAATTAAAAATTAGATCGGTCATAAATTAATTCCGAAGCACCGAACTGAGTCATCGATTAGTGAGAAGCATATTGGCTGGCGATTATATTACAATCGCCAGCCAATAGTGACGCGGGAGTCTTGACGGGATTTCAATATTTGACGTGTGGATATAACAGCGCACTAATTAATAGAGTCAATAATGCTCTCAGTTTTATCTGATAGACACTTTAGCGAGTACGTCACACGTAGTCTTGTGTAAAATCATTGTAACAAGGACCGATTCTCATTATGAAGTATCTTAGTGTAACATAAGGAAACCTATGATTAATACGTTCATGTATCCCCAAATTACTGTACAGCTGAATAACTGCGGTAATACGATGGAATTCTAACACAGAAATATACCTAAAGTTAATTTATATATTATCATTATATTTATATTATATGCATGAAATATTACACATCTACATGAAGATCCATAAAAAGTGAAACAATGAATAGAACATAGAACATATGAAGAGAACACATGAATAGAACATAGAATTGATATGAACATTTTTTCAATAAGCGATTAGCGTAAACGAGTTTCCTGATGTCCTGATAAAACTAGTAAACATTTTATATACTAATTATTTGACTAGCCAATTAGTTCAGTCCTTAGTAGATTTGGTTTCTGAGACAGGGAGTTGTGAGTTTGATTGCCACCCGAGACAAAAAGTTGTCTGATAAATACACATGAATTTAGTTTCCGGTTATAAAAAAATATTTACATATATACGCATCTATTAATATTTGCATGTAAGTAATATTTGCCCGCGTGTGAAGATATCCGAGGATATAAAAAAAATCAAAACTGGCTTGTCTCTTGTGAAACTTACAATATCCCATCGTCTTCTCTCATATCCTTGGTGGAGAAGTATACAAATGTGCCATTACCGGGCCAGTCCGGTACAGGCTGTGGTACAAAACTGGCCACGGTCCCGTACTCCTCAGCGAGTCTAGCCAGGATATAGCGAGCCATCCAGAGATCATCGGCTGCGCGAATACCTGGACTTGGTCCTACCTACGGATGAGATGATAGATATATAAGAAAAGACTTGATAAGCGTTATCAGTATTTAAAGTCATGATAGATAAATAAAACAAGTGAGCTCAAAGAGAATTTAAATATAGTAGCATCAGGGAATTCTACTAACAATGAAAGGCAGGTGATATATGTTCAATACCATTCCTCTGTCGAATGGAGAACTGATAATACTTAAAAGTTTTATAATATTTTTGCTAAGATAATCCTTTATGAGGAAAAACACATGTACAGACGAATCATATTACGGTATTGTTTCTAAAAGATATAGCATTGATGTCATAAATTATTTTATAAAAACATCGATTTGGTTTCTACAGTACAGCTAAATATGAAATAGGAAATGTGTTATGAAATTTAATAAATAATCTTTGACATGGGCTACAGTAGAACATACAATGAGTGTTTGTTGGTCCCTTTGCAATGTGTCCTCATTATTTTAATAATGCCTCGTTTTGTAAATTAAAGAGCCGAGAATGACCCACCTGAAAATTCCATTGAGAAGGTGTTGTTCCAGGATTGATACCATTTATGTGTATCCCCGCGTACAGACAGCACCTACCAATATGACAATTAATATCCTTAATTATTTCCTAACTTAATTCCACATTCCATATTTCTCCAGCATTGTTCTTCACCACACTTTTATCTGAATGCGGTCCGCCACGCTCACATTTACCACCTACGTGTAAAATGTGGAATGAGCTTCCATCTAAACCTTTCTTCTTTCTTTCATTACTCTGATATACTTTTGCTACACTTTGTGAACGTCGTGATAGAACAGAAATGTTTTAATAACTTGATTATTCTGTTAAGTTTTAAACAACATGTAAATACGTAATAGTTTTAAAATATTCATATCATACTTTACAGCCCGCATGCGACGAGGTATATATTCATTACAATTTTTTTGTAACGCATTAATAATACATTTCATTAGTTCTTCTCAAGTTAGCAGATGCTAATGTTTCAAAGATGAACACTCCTTATAATTCCATAAACTTCTCTGATATTTCACTTTGATGGAGACATTTTGTCTATTGCAGATATAATGAAAGGAATAAAGTGTCACGAAAATATAGTATACGGCATATTGTTATTATGACATAATTATAATATCAAAACAAAACTACAAATGTATAATAGGTGTAGTAGGTAAGAATCAGTCAATTGCAATATACCTATATTTATTTTTATTTGACAAAATAACTTCCTCGTAACCAAGCAATAAAATTATTTATACGAGATACATACCATGACACTATTTTAAATGCGCAAACAGAATGATTATAGTAACAAGATATTATGAAAATTTACTTAAATACATGCTATAGACATAATTCTGGAGCTTGTAATAGCTCAAGTTGCGTCGCCGCTGCTCAAATGTCGCTATATGATAGGGCGATAATATCCAACTAACAACGTTACTCTACGTAAATGACGTGATCACAGACGCTTATGATTCATGTCTTAGCTACGTAAAGTTGCCTGCAGCCTATTCGGCCGCTTAGCGAGCGTGATGACATAACGTGATGATGTTCACTTCAAACATGTTTCGAAATTCTTACTACATATACGTATCGAAGGTAAAGCCTAGCATTACTCACACATATGTTTCATCATCATCATCAGCCTATCTTAGTCCACTGCTGGACATGGCCTCTCCAAAAGAGGGTTTGTGACCATGATCTCCACGCTGAGCATGCGGGTTTGAGGTCGCAGGGCACAGGGCAATCAGCCGGTCGCCAGAGCCTCGTCTGTTATAGCAGGGTGTACCACGTGCAGGGGAGGTTGACTTGGGCTCCTGAGATGGTTATTGGAACCCCTTACACCCCATATATATGTTTATTGGCCAGTTACCGATGTACCTATGTATATTTACTTACATGTATTATTTTAATTAATATATGAATAAATAAATATATGACAAAATAAAAATAAATAAATAAATAAATCCACGTTTTAATTTAGGCTTAACTGTCACCACAGAGTATTAAATATTTTAGCGGAAATAATAATCAATTAAAAGGATTTTTTCAAACAAGCCGAATAAGTAACACAACGTGTTAGCGAAAATTCATCCTACTACAAGAGTGCACGCGAAAATGATTTTACTTTTATCTCACCTGAAAAACGCTTCGATCAGATCTCTAGCGACTATTTTGTTGGCGCCAATTGCGCAGTAGTAAGGTCCGGGTGGCGCAGGAAATCCCCCGATGGGCCAGCCAAGCGGCCTTCCATCAGTCGTCGTTAAAAAAAACTCTTGATTAAATCCGAACCATGGCTCCTCCACTTCACCTTTCTCGCATTGCATGACACAATTCTTGCGGTGGTTTGACGCTGAATACACGCACGTATATAGAATGAAAGTATATTTTATTCACGGGTAAAATATTGACTAACTCCTAAATAAAACTGGAAATTTAAAAGTTTAAAGGAAGGAAAGCTAGAATATTGAATAGAATTTGCGAAGGCAGGAATTTTGTTGAATACATTTTAAAACTTTCATAACGTGGTCGCAGTTTAAAAACAATCTACACATATCTAAGGCGGGCCAAATCCAGCCACCCACCACCTAAGTAATTCTACTTTTAAATTTGTAACCCAATTTTAAATAGAACGGTAGATGTTACATAAAAAATGTGTTGTGCGCGATTTTAAAACGAAAGGTTATCCTTTCGTTTTTGCCCAATCGTGAATATTAATTAAAAGTGATTTCTTTAACACTAAGCCCTTTTAATTGAAAAGGCTTAGTGATTTACGTTAATTTGTTTTTTGTTTCGTTTATAGTTGTTAATAAAATGGGTTAGTCCTTATTACATCTGTTATAAATTTGTTGCCAAAGTTAAATTGCTTTCTCCGACTTTACACGCCGTGGTCCTAAATTGTTAACCGTGCTTTGTTACCTATCAAAAAAGTTGTACTGCGTAGTTACTGTTTAGAAAATTATGGATTTATAAATTGATTTTCACGTAAAACTATTCATTAAGTATTTTCTCTAAAAGTTCCGTATTACACAAATACCGATGAGAAAGTAATATATTTATTTATTTCATTCTAAATAGTTCTTAAAAATATTGAGTGAATGATTTCATTAATAAAATCAGGAACGGTATGAGGTTCATTAGACACTTCGTCAAATCACTTACTGTGTGCTGAGTTGGCACCGTTACTAAATAATTTAACACGTGTTCTCTCACAAAACACATTAGGAAGGGTAATTTTGAAACATAATCCATCAATTTTCAGTACAACATCTTCCCTCTAATTTCTTCACTTGATTGTATTTAGGTCGGTTCATCATCCGAGGTAAGGAGAATATTTTGACAATAGGTATGTAAAAAAAGCGTTTTATATTAGTAACGTGCGCATAAAACTGACCCGTCGGTTGATAGTTGTGCTGATAGGTATCCGCCAAAACTAATATATGGCTGCCGCGCCGGAATGGATCGTGATAAATCACTTCAGGGAAGATGAACGTGTCAGAGTTGTCTGGATTAGCCTGCGCCGTGTTGCTGCCATCGAAGTACCAAATTGGCAAATCTGAAACAACACGTGTCGCATTATTGCTATAGCCTAATAGAAGTATACAACTTTCATATAAATGATATAGAGTCAATATAACATCTTGCTTGTATTGCCCGACGGGGTAGGCAGAGGAATGTCGTATAGACCCACATTTCATCAGTTACGTTATACGTCCCATTATGGAATACGAGATGCTACAATAATGCCACAACAATTTCCAGTAAACCAAACTACCTGCAATATTTCTCGAACATTGTTTGCATTCAAATTAAATTTTCATATTTTTCAAGGATCCCTTGTTTATCGTTTACGTTAAATCAATTGGAGATTGAAAGATCAAAAAATTTACATTTCAACACATACTTTTCCTTTTTTGTTTTTTTTCCCATTCTTTTTTATTTAATTATGCGCCTGTGACATCTTTTTCATTTTAGTAAATATAATTACATCTAAAGGTTCAGGACTCATTTTTTTTATTCGAGCTGTTAACATTGCAGCTATCTTCAATATGATTTTGTTTTACCTTTAGTCAATTACATTCTTTAAATTTATATATTTCTTGTACTCAGGGTCAATCGTTCTCGTGTCCTTCAAATTGGACACGTAGGTATTTGAGCGACGCTGGCAAATAAAATCTCGGATCGTCCTTAACTCAATATCAAGTAATTAAACTGAGTAGCTGAACAATTGAATAATGTTATTCGGCTGAACGCTGGTTTAATTGATTAAATTAGATGCTTTATGATTTATTTATTAACACTTAATAGTGTAGAAATACATGAATAACCACACCGGTAAAAGTGAAGAAAATGTATAAACTGTTCTCCACACAGTAACATGTTAACTTCATTTTCTTCAATAACTTCATTTTATAATAATAGGCAAAGCTTGGATTGCATTAAAATTATATCTTATGTTCAAAGGATTAGTTAGAAAACTTGCCGAGATTTGCAAGTAGGTGTGTACGAGTACTAATGCTTTGCAATGACGAAACAAAATAACTTTGGCGTAACGCCGAGGTAGAATGCTGAAGCGCTCCTTTATTTAAACACACTTGCCTAGTTAATAAAGATACTTATGACATTGTTACTTAACTGCCAGTAATCTTTAGACTAACTTTAGTTAGTGTAAATTATGTGTTAGTAAAACCTTATAAAAAACAAATCGTGCATTCCTAAAACATATTGTACATACAGCAAATAAATATATCACGCGGATATATTGTGTGTGCCTCGAGCCCGGTGCATGCTTTGACCAGAACGTCTGCTTCGCAAATCCGACAAGATCACTCTCATCAATTTGTAGGAATTGGTGAAGTCGTGTGATAGATATATAAGATAATGGTATTCGTAATAAAATACGTGAAATCTAACAAAGAACGTTTGTTTAAGATACATTGAGAATTGATACGTGTATATATATCTAAATATGTATACTGTGCGTACACAATAATTATTTATTTATAAAGAAAATCACAAAAGCTACAGGTGGAGAAGTGAAACGCAAAGTCAACGAATCCAATATAAAAAGGTCATTACCCAAAACTGATTGCCAATTTGGAAGAATCTGTAGTGGACGACATCGACTTACTCTAAAATTTATCTCAAGGGTCACGAAAGGTTGGCCATAAATCAATTTCTCCGATCCATACTAACGGTACCAGCATTTATTAAATGTAATCATGTCGTTAGCGGAATTTTTTGTTACCATAATTATTAATAAGCAATAAAGATTGTAGTGTCAAATATTTTATATAAATCTACTGTTTAAACATTGAGCTTGTATTACGTCTTTAAACATTAACATTTGTATCCAGCCGCGCCTGATGTATGGGTAACTTTCTAGGTTTGTGATCGTCGGCAAATGGCTTCGAAGTGACTAAGCCAGTCTCCCGCAACATCCAGCGGTAACCTCGTTGATCATCAGCGAACTGCATGCAAGCATTTTACAAATTAAATGTATACCAGTTCGAAGCGCTGGAAGAATACAGCTGAAAACTCTATAAAAAGCTGTAGTGACGTTCACAGACCGTTGTCAAGCTATGTGAATATTGCCACAGCCTCAGAAAGTTACCACTGTGTTAGGCACAAAAGTAGTTAAAGTTTGTATCTCTTACATAATTTAAACGATTACAATTTTTGCTTTTGATCTCTTATTGATTTTTTTATTCATATATTACTCACATAGATGAAAGTTCAAATTATTTATATGACATTTTTTAAATCAGACTCACTACCTATTCCATAGTCGGACATAAACTTAGCTGAAATGTGGAAGTGTACTATAATCCTTGCCTACCCCGTCGGGGCTTACAGACATGATGTTCACGTTACTAGGTTGCGTTACTAAATTTTAAAACTCTAAAATCTTAAATAAAAGTTACGTAAATGCCAAACTCGTATTGGCAAATTGTATAGAACAAAGTGCGTCTATAAATGTATCGCTTACGACGACTACATCCTCGTAATGTTTATTTATGCGTGAAAGAGTCCACTAATGTTTGCAGTTATAGTCTATCATCAAATTTTACGATATTGTGGTACCTTTGTTTGTCTTGGGTATGAAGTCAAAGGTTCTATCTTTAGATCGCAGGTCTATCCCGGTCCCGTCCACCCACACGTAGCCGGCAAGAATAGCCTCGCAAGGAACTACTAAATCCTCATATTTGCGCATAGCGGCTTTATTCAACGCGATGGGTACGGAGTTCATTATGATATCTGAATTTTTAATTAACATCATTAACATAAAATTAAAAATTCAATTTTACAATTATAATTTCCGTAGAAAAACAGTAGATTAATAATTCAATAAATATTTACAATACATATCTTTTCACTTTGCGTTTTTATATAATGTATTTTTATTATGTAACTAGCGGTGTAATTGTTGTACAGAAACAATCTCATATAAAAAGCTTAGTAAAACTAATTTATCGTTTGAAAATTATTAAATTAAAAAACTTAACTAATATGCTACCTTAAGCCAGTCGTTAACTATGTCATATGTTAGTGACGTACAATATATAGGTACTGGGTTTACAAATAATGTAAAGTTTACAAAAAGTCAGCTAGGATAACGTATTGTTGTCGCGTTATATAAATAATGGGGTAAATGGGAAACCTTTGTTGGATGATTCAGTGTGTTGGAAAGTTCGAGTTACTGTGATTCCCGCGCTGAAATATTAATAAACCCGTCCATACCCAGGTTCATACATGAAAATAAACTTTTGTGTCGTTAGATTATTCAAATTTTTGATATTTATTAAGCAACAGACTCTAATAAACGCTCACGCGAGAGACGCTATTCTTCGTTCGGAAATTGTATTAAAATATTTTTATTTCTCGAACCTTTGCCTTTTGGCTATAACAGCGTTATACACGATACGACTCTTATTAATAAATATTGAATACATATTATTACAGTATTAATAAATAAAAATTAGAGTTTTTTTTTGAGAGTCTCCGCCGCGACCTCGCTTCAAACGCCGGTAGCTCACGAGGAAGGACCTCGTACTGGTCCGAAACTAGTCGAGCCATC
>DWMG01003416.1:0-11936 GCA_018244855.1 Elbella merops
GGTGCCGGGTTCAAACCCACGGCACGCACCTCTTTACAAAAGTGCGTTTTAAATTTAAATATCACTTGCTAACGGTGAAGGGAAACATCGCGAGTAAACGTGCACATCTTAGAAATTATAAAAAATTAAAGTGTGTGAAGTCTGCCAACCCGCACTTGGCCAGCGTGGCTGAATATGGCCTTAACCCTCTCAGTATGAGAGGAGACCTGTATTGCAACAGTGGAATTATAATGGGTCGATTATTATACTTAAAAACCTTATCCGTGAACAATATTTAAAATCTTTCATAAATTTTTGTCAATATGGCTGATCAATTTCTTTACTGAATTTTATATATAATAATCGACCATTTATCATTCCACTGTTGGAATATGGGTCTCCTGTCTTATTGAGAGGGAATTTTTTACTTGTATTTATGTAAACGTATATTGTTCACAAAAAATAATCTATATAGGTAAGTATATACGTATTTATACGAAGTTTATCAGCCGCCTGGTTATATGAACACAAACTCCCTTGATTAGTACTTTGAGATCAGATGACCGTGTGTGGAGATATAACAAGATATGATTATGTATTATTAATGTTATATATATCGTTATGTTCATAATATATTATTACATAACCATTAATTCACTTTTGATTACACTCATACCATAAGATTTACAGATGCAAAATGCCAGTAAACATTGAATTTTCATTTGTTACAAATTGATTATCTCGTGTCAGAAAGAAAAGGCAGAACATATAAATAATATAATTCATTTAAAATACTTAACGAAAGCTTAATTTCATTCGAGCATTAAGAGCTGTTATACTGATTGTAAAGTTTCACTGTGAAATATAATAACGTACAATATTAACAATAATTTTATTTATATGAGCTTCGACCGCCTCGTTGGTCGAATGGTAGCAAGCGCGACTGCTGATCGAAAGGTCCTGGGTTTGACCTTCGGGTTGGATACTATTGTCTATGTTCTCCTCCACCATCTACTTTTTTTGCGTTCGTTTTTGTTTCATAATACAAGTCTTCGTTATTTCACTAGCTAACTGACGAGGGAGTCAAAAGTCTCCCTAAACGGCGTACATAGTCGGCGGAAGGAACACGTCCGGCTTATGAATATAGAGACATTTGCACTAGGCGCTCTCTGCGCATCCTGTAAAAGTTCATCATCATCATGATCAGCCTACTCCCGTCCAGTGCTGGACATAGGCCTCTCCAATGGTACGCCACTGACCTCAATCTGCAGCTCGTCGCATCCAACCAATGGCGGCTACCTTGCGTATATCGTCACTCAACCTAGCTGGAGGGTTGAAAGTAGCTTAAAGGTTCTAGCGTAACAACATAATCATAATAATTATGAAGTATTAAACACTTGTCGAAACGTCCAAACAAAATGCAAATCCTGAAAGTTCTACGTTGTCGTGCTCAACAATTCAGTTGTGAAGATCCGTGAAATTAAACATATAAAATCAAATACAGCATTAACAGAGCTCAGAGTATATTATAACTGCATTATCTGCTTAATATTCATGAGCGAGTAACTTCTCCCAAGTGAAACTGGTGACGAATTCTCAGTCTTATCCGCCGCATCGAGTTTGGCCCATGAATATGTAGCTGCATGAGAACACGACGCTCGAGATAAGCTTTCTTACTGATGGTTGCTTGCGACTCAACTTCGAACACTTTACGTTACGAGTACGTGCATGCCTTCATTTTCTATCAAATTACCGTTAGTATTTAGCTTGTTAGAGAACTTAGTGCTTAAACATAGTTTACTTAAAGTTAGATAATAGTGTGTTATATAAATAAATGCATTTAAATGCGTTGTTGTAAAAGTGAGACAGGACATGCTCGGACGGTTCTGACTTGTAAATATAATGGTACTTAAAATAATGACAAATCAGAATATTCAATGTGTGGTGGATATAGAAATAGGTACGGGGCACATGACCAAAGATGTCAATTTCTGACTAACGACCTGTCGTCAAAAGTCTTTGAAATCGATGTGCATCTATGAAGACAATGATAATAAAGTATATTAAATATTTATCGTGGTTGTTATGAATCCTGATTTAAAATACATTAGGCAAACATCACAGCTTAATATCTTAAATTTTACAATACGACCTCGCATCATATTAACAGCACAAAATATTTTTTTTAATCTACATATTAATAGGAAACTTAATTATTTATAATGCTATGATATACAATATAATAAGTACTCACATACAAAAAGTTTTATCTTGCCTACCTTTATACTGTTATAAAACCTATATATACCTTTATACTGTTATAAATGTTGACCTGCTGATAAATTTCTTTGCCATACATATATAACAAAGTGTAAACGGAACTAATATAAAATATAAACGAATACAAATTTGACAATTAGCTTAGAACGGTTAAAAATACTTCTGTTGTATCAAAAGATGGGATCTGACGATTCTACAAGCGGAGCCAAACGATATCGACTAAATAATACTCAATATCTGAATCATTTGCGAGTTTCTTCTTTACAATCCATTTGCGTTAAGAACGTAGTGCTTGCCCCAAAAGGATCTCCGCGGCCCTTATTTCGAGACCCTTTAGGGTCATACTTGAAGAACGGTACACTGCCTTTAGGGCTCTGCTTCCGCCCGTCTGAGAAATGCCCGAGATAAGAGAGACGTTTTGGCACCATTCATGTTTATGGCAGGGCAAATGGCTCTAGAATACTGCGTACTTATTATAAACAAGTGCCCACACACGATATATTTAAAAGGGCTTTTGGGGGCGGAATTGAAAACCTCCTTCGGTCGTTTTCACATGAACGCATTTAAAATTCAAACTTTGTGAGCGCACAAAGAACTTAGTAAAACTCAACGTCTTTATAATATTACTTCGTAAGTATAATATCAAAAGGAATGTAACGTTAAAAACGAATAAATACAATTTGATAAGGAATTTTGACCTTTTATTTGTACATACAGAACATCATTTGAATATTAATGTAGCGCAATAAGTAACGATGTATTCGTATTGGAATTTCTTTGTTACTTGAAATACGATGGAGGAGGGAGGGGGTGGAGAATTGCTTTATTTTACAAAATGTAGTCATCGTAAAATTTTATGCGAATCGTTTGATAGTAGGCTTGTTGGTCATTAGCGACGGCAGAGCGAGACGGAGAGATCTGTCGCATTCGCTTCTGAGTCGTTGATTACACCCGCCATAGTAATTGTTAGTAATGAATACTTCCTTATTTCCTTTTTTGTGGCTAAAAGAAGTTATACCACCTTTGTCGTTGTCTTCCAATTTTATTTATGACACGTTCGGTAACACTCTACATTGTACACTCGGCATCTTACATTATTATTAATTGTATGAATAATTTAGATGCCTTTACATTAACATCTTGTTCTTCATTAATGAATTAGAAATTACAGAACTTTTTATAAAATCTTACAATAATTTTATGTAACGTGTGCTTAAGCAGTGATAGCCTAGTGGTTAAGAATTCAGCCTCTCACTCCGGGGGTGCTAGGTTCAAATCCATGGCGCGCACTTCATTACAAAAATGCGTTTTAGCTTAAATATCACTTGCTAACGGTAATTTATATAAAAAAAAAAAATCTAAGGTGTATGAAGTTTGCCATCCCGCCCTTGGCCAGCGTGGCAGACTGTGGCCTTAACCCTCTCAATATGAGAGGAGACCCATGGAATTATAATGGGTCAATTATTGTTATTAACGTGTGCAACCATTGTACACTTGGTATCACACATTATTCATAAACATATCAATAAATTAGATGGTTCAATGTAAGTATATTTTTTTAAATAAATCAATTAGAAGTTACGTGACTTTTTATTGCACTTTCCAATTATTTTTAAGTGACGACTGCAAGGACTTTATATTGTACACTCGGTACCATAGATTATTACTAATCGTATGAATAAAATTCGACAATTATTTTTTTTATAAATGAATTTCTACGTTTCGATTCCACCATAAGCACGTATCGAATAATAAGAATGCGATGCAATCGAATAAGAAACACAAGAACAGAAGAATTTCAATATAACATTTCCCGGGCGTTTTACACCCGTTTCAGTTGGTATAGTGAACATTGCGAGGTAGAAATGTGTGCGGGATACACTTTGGTTTTTAGTTGTATATTTAATTTGTAGAAAACTATCAAAATGATTGTATAATGTGCAAATATTAATTTATATCCATAGGTACTTTACTGAACTAATCATAAATAACAGGGAATTGAAACAAAGATAATGGAAATAGTTATTGTAAATGTTATCAGATAATCCTAGTAAGGCTACTTCCATTTACAAAAATCGTCCTTATATATTCATTAAATATTTGGACAGATATCAATTGAGTTCCATGAAAAATAATGGTAGATACGGCGTCTGTGCTCAAATTGAAAACATAAAGTTGAAACTTTAACAATTGATAATTTAATGTTGACATTATAAATACATATGTATATCCAATATGTACAATACGAACAGGACGTGTACATCCGGTCCGTCCGATACGAACAAATCGCGTATTTCACGGATGCAGTGATCAGATAGTATTATTGCAAGAAATATTGTACAATACGGTCACGTAGGGTTGGCAACGCTGAACGCAGCCACAGGAAATTCATTACATAACATTCTTTTGTAGGTAAAGCGAATTGAAAATACAATAATGAATCAGCAATGACATCTCTATCGTTAGGTGTATTGTTCTGTTTTTGAATGATATAAAATCGGATATTTGTATTATGTATGTCTTTCTAAAACCAGTTTCGTAATACATTTATTGGTTACCTAATAAAATATTGTTCAACTGATAAAGCTTTCCATATCCTAAAGTCGGAAGCGTTAATTAACAAAGTTTTATGGTATGAAGGCTAATTTATGGCTTGGCTTACCAAATACATAGGTTGTAGTATATCGAATATATAAAAAAATAATGATTACTGAATAAAATCATAATTATGGCCTATTATGATTTTTATAATTAGAATAATGTTTTAATATATGATATACCGTTATATTTTTATATATACCGTTTGCTCGTTTGCCCCCTATTCTATATAAAAAAAAAAATTTAGAATGCTTTCTCGGAACCTGTTCTAATGAATCTATGAAAACATGGCTTCAGGGCTATTTGTTTATTGGAAGTTTTTCATCTTACATTTAATTCAGACAATTTCATTATGACATAATATATCACTATTAATATGATGTTAATATAAACAATTTACAAATTATTAATAGCTACTCGACAATAGATGGCGCTGTACTATGTTGTTAGAGCAGTTGTAATAATAGTTTAAAAACTGTACAAACTCCGAGCGAAATTTAATCGCCTTGGGACAACTCACATACGGCCATCTGATCCCAAACTAGGCAAAGCCTGTACTTTGGTAATCAGACAGATGATAGGCATACATAAATATAACTTACTAACTAAATATGTGTGTTTTTGTGTGTGTATTACTATGGTTTTGCGTGTCTATGTTTATGTGTGTCCGCGTGGCTGCGTGCATGCATGCGTGCGTGTCATGGAACGAACAATCGTGCTCGCGATATGGACGAATCATGAAAATCATCAATAAATTTCATTTTATGATGACTGCTCCATAAATGATTATGATGGTCCATGATTAAATGCCACTAGTTATAACGGCTATATTGCTCGATGATGTTCTATAATGATTGTGAAGTCCTCTAATCCCCTCTTGATCAGTGCAGCCGACAATGTTCATAACCTTAATCATTCTGAGAAAACTTGCTCATCACTTGAACGATAAAATGGTTGATGAATTCCATATTACAAGATATATGCAACACAGTCATTAAATGAAATAAATAGAATAGTATTTGCATTGATTACAGTAGTGTTACTAAATGATTCTACGTGGAGCGCTAAGATTCCGAATGGTAGACAATTTAATCAATACTAGGAGTAAGAGGGCTTATTGTCAATAAATATACCTTCGAGGAAGAACTACTTATACAGGAGGCGGTCTAGAAAAACAAATGAATAAACGTAAATGTACTTTCTTTAAAGACGACACACGAGAACACAGTAATTCAAAATTCACAAAATATCCACCGAGAATTGAATTCAATTGTTACCACCGAACAACTACATGAAGACTAATGTAGCTAATGTGGTAATACTTGTTTTGACAGATTGGTTATCATTATCATCATTATGATTAACAACAAAAATACAAGACTTACATCAAAATTATGTATACAAAAATACAAATTTTTCGAAGAAGGTGATTTCTCTCTCCTCGCATGTCAAAATCACTGTTTTCGTATGAATGGAGTTTTTGTCACATACACGAACAGATTTTGGGGTGTTTTTATTGTTGTACTTGTGTACAATGTGTACAAACACATGGTCACCGCACAATATTTGTAGAACTTAAAATCCATTTTATTAATTAAAACTTAATTAATTACAAAAAAGCACACAATTGCAGTGGCTAACTGTCACTAATGGACTTTGTTTAAGGGGCTGTGATGTCATCCGTCAGCCATGACAGATCATACGCGTTTCGGCGGTAATTTAAAAAGTTAAACTAAAAAAGTGTAATTAAAATAAAAACACGATTATAATATATTTACTCAAATATTTTTTATGTATCAACAAATGCGGCTTTATCAATTAAAATTGATGTCTGATAACTGTCTACACCTCTATTGTGATCGAAAAATTTCCTTGGCAAATAGTAAACACAAAAGATTGTTATAGTACCCGTGTTTCCAATATATAATTGACTTAGTTGAGTATCGCATTACCAGTAAGGAATGGCTAGTTGGAAACATCCTTAACAAAAACCAGTTTACCGCGACGGGCTCAAAATTCAGTTTAGGCCCGAGATCCTCAGAGGCGGTTCGCTCAGTTTGGTAAAACTTTTTGTTTTACCAAACCGGTAATATTCATTTTTTGTTTTATTGCCCTGAAGCTCTAGAGATTTATTGCTCGCCACTTTGCATTAATTTCACATTCATTATGAATGTCCCTCCTGAATTTCCGTCGCATTTTTTCTGGGTGTGAATTTTGTTTGAAATACGGTTAATTGTTTATATCGTTTTGTCGAGGCTTCTATGTGATATATCGCCTCTTAACTGAGCTGAGTTGAGGACTAACATTAGCTTATTTAATGTGAGAATTTATTTCTGAAATTAAATTTTTTTTAAGTGAGATTCTTTATATCAAATTTCGCCGCATGATTTATAAAATACTAGAAATATTGATAGTCAACACTATTTGCTATATTAAATACAATTCAGTTATCATTGCTTTTGATGTGTGCATATGAGTTGTTGTTGGGATTTTTTTACATCAGTAGGTATAAAATTATATTAGTCTTTCTCTGAACATTGATCTTAATTATCGAGTTATTATTAACAGTACTTTATGTACCTTTATTTTCAGTTAAATGTATCATTTATTTCTCTTACGTATGGATTATTATTTATTCGTGTTGTAAAAAAGTTTGTGGTGGAGTCTGATGATTTAAAACTCAATAAATTAAGGGAAGTTGTTTGACCCCAACGACTTCATAGAAAATATGTTGCGGACGAAAAATTCAAAGTATCCATACCTACTCGTATTGTAACCCTTACCAGTTATAACAGAAAACTATAAACTGATATCTGAAAGAAACAAACCAAACCAACGGGATATCAAAATAGTTTGGACAAGTTACAAATGCGGGAACACTCCGTGGAACCCTAAGAACGCCATTAATGAAGATTAATCGAGTTTCCTATACTTAAATGAAGCTCAAGCAAACATGGTTCGAGTAACATAATATTAGAGATTCAATGGCAAATATCTGCTGGGCTTCCATAAGTTGATCTCCAACTAAGATCATCTTTCAAATATATCTCCTCTCTAGGCTCGCTAGGTCACTTTAAATCATGTGTACAACTGTTGTCTGATAAAAACGTGTACATAGTTTATGCGCATGCGTATTATGGATACGAACGGTAATAGTACTATGATTGTATAAACGTTTCCTTACCTTAGTGTTTACGTACTAGCAATCTACAAGATATTAAGATATATGTATCTTTGCAAGTAATTCAGGACAGTCCAAATTTTGAAGAACCGATAGTTTTGTTGTAGTCCACAAAGGCTATATAGTGAAGAACAACGAACTCTTCAGTGTCTTATGCAATTTGCTGTAAATGTGTACCATAGTGGCTGAAACGATTTTTTAAAAGTCATTTTCTCTTTTTAAGCCCGGTGTTAGTCAATAGGCTCACCGCCTATTTAACTGTGGAACGTAAATGTAACTGGTGAAACGTGGGAGTGTTTTACACGCTTTTGCCTACCCTTTCAGGATTACAATCGTGATGTTACGTTGTTCTGTCTCTCTCATAGTCATTCCCTCACTTTCATAATGTATAACAGTTACTAGATTAGTTAGAGATAATCATAGAGATACATATACATATATTTAGAGAACAGATAGATACATTAAACATTTGCCTCTGTAGTCCGTGTTGTATCTAAACGCTCAGTGCTGACAAAGCTCAGCTCGGCGCAGTATTAACGCTGCGAAGTACAGACAGCAACTATTGTGTTCAGTAATGGCTGTAATCAACAGCTGCATTCAACTATCTTTAACAGATCTTTGATTGGCGCGTGCTGTTAGTTTGTGACTCATTTCGGCTACATAATGTAGAATAATATATAGTGTTAGAAATAAAGTATTTACAGTTAAAATATGATACATTTTTCTGTACATTTAAGAAACTGTTTCCTTTTGTGTAGATAATCAGTCAATGGTAATATATGTATATATCGGAATTTCTTCAATTTATTAATAATTTAAAATTGTTTCTAAAGTTGTTACTTCAAAAAAATGTTGTTAATACAAATCTAAAATGTCATAAATTATAAAACACAAACACGCATATAAGCACGCATGCACGCACACATACACGCACGCATGCACGCATGCACGCACGCACGCACGCACGCATACCCGCACACACACATATACACTGCTGACCTGTAAGGATGATATAACAACCATAATAATACATATGAACACTGTGTTAAATAGAATAGGAAACCGTTATATTATACGTACCCGTATTTACACGGTCCATTCTCATATCTAACCGTATCTCATATCTGAACATCGCATGCTGACGAAACTCAACTGCATGCTGTATTATCGCGAGAACATGCAGACGAAAACTATTGTTTAGTATTTGTTGTAAACCTCAGCTGATGTGTAAGTAATGATTATTATTACTACTGATGGTGAATTTAGAAGAAACACAGCAGGTCGCTAAAGATAGTGCTTGGTGCTTTCTGCCCACCCTGAAAGTGCGTATTACACTTTTACGTTGTACCTACCACGTTTTTCATACGGATGCCAGTGACGTTTGAAAGCGAATGCCTGAATTCACACGGCACGGTACGGCATAACTGGATATGGTTAAAACTGTTTATACCGTATACAGTAAGCCGTACAGAAAAACTGCGGCCTAAGGACCATGGCGTGATATATAATCATAACAATAATAATTATTATTATTTCATGGAGGGACGTAAACGTAAGTAGTGAAACATGGGAATGTACTTCATCTGTTTACCCCTTCGAGAATTACAGGCGTGACGGTTTTATTTAAAACTTATTATTGTTATTGAACTCGTTAATTATACATTTATACATTTACATGGATAGATACAATAAGAAGTCTAAGGAATCACAAGTTATAAAGTTACATCCCAATTAAAGAAAATATAGCTTTCCGGAAATATTTCCACGTATACAAAACAATTTCTAATTGACATCGCTATATCGCTGATACTAGAACTATTTTGCAAAAAAAATACAAAAATACGATGTCAGTCCAACATCGGCATTTTTACGTTTGCTGTGTGTACTGTTTTTTTTAACCAAAAACCAATTCTAGTATCCATTGAGTTGTAATATTCGTAGTCTCTTTCTACCGATAACTTTCAAGCCCTTTGTGTGTTGACGGTTGCATGATTTTATTATATTCTCATCGTGATCAAGAACAGCCCTTCAATCGTGGCTGTTGGATATAGATCTCCTCTCAGTTTGAGCAGGGCTAAGGCCATTGCTGACACGTTGACCAAATACGTATTAACAGACAGGCAGTAGGCTTAGTACAGAACAGAGAGCTTTCCTAAAAATAGTCTTACATTAATATAACAAAATATAGACCGTACAGTAGAAAATAATACTAAAACATTATTAAATTACATAGAAAAAATCATCTCGAACCAAATTCGGAACGTTATCGAGTTTACATAAACTCAAATATCAGGCGTCATTTGATTCCGCGTCAGTTTCCAGCTCACAAATTCCATTACTCGTTCCTTATCATCAGGAAGCATTCTCATTGTGCCCGCAATAGTCGTAATCGGGTGCCGACTGTTCCTAACGGCGTTTTGATTAGACCTAGGCATTAACACATTACGACGTTGGCTCGAGCCTCGTACCTACAACCGCTATAGTGCAATTATACATGTTCACTGTTCCTAATTGAGTTCTGAATTTAAATTATACAAGGAATTATGAATATTTCTTCACCGTTTTATCATTCCACTGTTTCAACGCGGTTTCCTCTCATAATGAGGAGGCCAAGGCCATGGTCTGCCAAGGCCAAGGCCATGGTCTGATCAAGTACGAGTTGGTAGACTTCATATCCCTTAGAGATAAGTTTTGTGTAAATTCTAAGGTGTACACGTTTTCTCACTATGTTTTCCTTCATCGCTATAGCTAGTGATATTTAATCTTAAAACGCTCATTTTTGTAAAGAGGTACGCGCCATGGATTTGAATCTAGGATCCCAGTGTAGACAGGCTGAATTCTAAGCCTCTAGGCTACTACTAGTACAGCTAATTATAAGTAAATACCCCCTTTGAGAAGGCTTATAATAGCAATATGATGATGATGAATTGGAGAGGCCTATGTCCAGCAGTGGACGGGAATAGGCTGATGATGATGATGATGTTAATGATGATGATGATGACGACGATGACGAATTGTCTATACCATTGACGGTTGTTACGATCTCGTATTTAGTCTTATTATTTTCACACACACACACACGCCCGTTTCAGAGGCTTCTGACTGCTCTGTTAGTATCTGACCTATTTCGTCAAAATCGGTCTTAGTCTTAACCAGCACCTGTATACCTACATTTACATTGTATATCTATTTTCATATTCTCTCATCTTTCATCTGCCATTTATCCTTTCATTTTTATAGAAATATTGAAATGTGTTACGTTTATTTTTATAACATTATAATTGCAGATTTCCTCATAATATACCATCAGAGACACGACCTTTATATTCTTTGTTATTTGAGTATAATTTTTATTAGCAATTTATTCAATTCCAGCGACAACCTTCACTCTGATTTCTGTGTGTGGTTTATGTTAGTACGTTTTAATACTAATTCATGGGATCTTCCTTTTCAGTGTTCACAGTGGATTAATGTTTATTGATAGGTCGTTCGCATAATTTTAGCATATAGGACCAGCCCGTTTTTAACCCGTTCTCGATGACTCGAGACCTGTCCCCAAAACATATAAGTAGTTCTTTCGATAATTCGATGTCATGGTTTATTACTATAAATAGAGGTTATCACTATAGATAGAGGCTAACAATCATTGCAGTCTATTAAATATCTGGTAATAGTTTTGTTTTCGCACTGTACATACATATATGTCGGTGTGACGTCATTGCGTGGGTGTCATGTTATCTCCTACGGATTGCAAATATACACACACAGACACACACACGCATTCAGCCTGTCATCGTCTACTGCTGGACATAGGCCTCTCTAATGGCACGCCACTGAGCTCGATCTTCTGCTCTATGCATCCAACCACTGCCAGCCACTTTGCGTATATCGTCACTCC
>DWMG01003417.1:0-11936 GCA_018244855.1 Elbella merops
TGACAGTACACCAAATAACAAATTTAGTTTTCGATATTTGTGCGATTTTCCAAAAGTTCAAAATTCAAAAACTGTTGGAAGAAGTGCATTAAAAAATTAATTCCGCAAAGATTTACACCGGATGCTCTGGTGTTTATAGTAATATAATTTTAGCGGAAGCAAAATAAAAAAAAACTAATTACCTACCGGAACCATCGACATTGAAATTCAATTAAAGTAAAAAAAAAAAAAAAGTAATAATAATTAATCTGCAATTTATTTACATAAAAATAATATATGTAACAATTGTATCCAATTAAGTATTTGAATAAATATTTTCTTTCCAAGTGTCTAATAATAATTAAATAGAACGTGAAACATTTATAAACCGTTTCGTTTCAATTGTCGCGAGCCCGCAGAATGTAAATATACCTACATTCCTACAGCTCGAAAAGAGGATGTCATTAATTTAAATATTTTTAACGCCTCAAACAATTCACTCGAATTTTAATTCAGTTTTAATACACTTTTATCGACTTTGTTCGTTGTTAATTGTACCATATTACAATGTTTAATTGTTGGTGTTCACTGAACCAGAGGTTACAGATTAGATTCTCATCCAGGAGAGATATTTGTATGAGGAATACGATTAACTATACTGTGTTTTTTTGTTCTCGTGTAACGGTTTAGGTTACATTTGTTATATGTATCATGTACAATAAATAAGTTAATTCAATAATACAATTATTAAGCACATTATTATATCAGTCAATTAAATATTGTTTGGGAATTTATATATGCGCGTACCTTTATCAGCTGTATGGTTACAGGTTCTTCATAATCAAATGGCCGTGTTTGTAGCCTCAAGAAATTTATTATTATAATTTACGTACATATAGTAGTAGTACATACATATAGTAGTAGTACATACATATAGTAATAGTATAGCTCTTTGCGAAACTTTTGATATATAAAATTGCAGTCATGTAAAATTATCTTCTGAATCTGTAAATGACTCCTGTTTCCGCCTCCGCTTACAATGTTTACTTGGTTGACCTTTTGCTGAATAAAATAGACTAAAAAATCTTATCATTATCAGTGCACTAATTAACTAGATTTATGTTAAACCTTTTCAGAACCTCGCTGCATCCGTTCACTAATTATACGTAAATCATTAATTATATAATAATTAATTGTGTTACTAATATAAGAAAACTGTTAAGCCTCTGCCGCGACCTCGCTGCTGTCAGCGGGAGCTTATTATGAAAGAATTCAAATAGGTCCTAGCCGACGCTCTTTTTCAGTTAGGTCCGGGTTATTCTAAAGAAATGCATTTAATAGTAAAATACTTTAGAAACCATACTTCTTCTCTAAAACACTTTCAAGAATACCGTGTTCAGATATGTGTACAAAGTCAAACATCATTTCATATTTCTATATTTGTATATTTGATTTTTAATACGTAATGTAATGTAATACGAAACCATTTTGGGTATTTACACCGCTTCCGCTTATGTCTTAAGACACCTATCGAAGATTGACCCACTTAATGAGTAGGCCGTAAAATGAGGTCCATGAGAAAGTGGTCGCGCTACGATGCACCTCTGCTTGAATATTCAAACCGAGCTTGGAATAAAAATATTTAAAACATTGAACAATAATACCAAAGGTTTATGGATTATAGTCGTATTTTATATCTATTTTATGTTTCATCGCTCGACAAATGGCAATAGGTATACGCCCTATTCCACGAGACATAATTATAACAACAAATGAAACGGGAGTACTCATCAGCCTATCCTAGCAGGGGGTTATAGGCCTGATATTATGTTATGTTATATTATGGTTTTTTATAATTATGTACAATGAAAATAAATACAAGACATTTGTTTGTGAAATAGTTATGAATATTGCTACAAGACACGTGTGCTCGTAATATATATGAATATCTTGTTTTTTAAGTTGTGCATCGAATTTTTAATTTGCAAGACCATTTGCTCCCAGGCTAGTCATGACGTATGCTATGGTAACAAGCCAGCTAATAAACTACATATTTGCAAACACTGATTTTTATCACATACATGTCAGTCCTAGATAGGAATCGAACCCACGAGCGCCGGCATAGCAGTCAGAGTCATAAACTCCCGAACAACAGGCCACTCAGTTGTCAGTGTTTTTAAGTATCACTCGCTGCTGTGACTAAAATATCTAAACCAACCACAGCACAGATGAATGTTCTTCATAATGTTATCCAAGACATGTCTGCCAATGCGCAATTCACCAATGTGGTATACTGGCCTTAATTATATCCATTCTGAGAAGAGGCACGTGTTTAACAATGGAATGACGAATGGGTTGATGATAAATTTCATTCTAATTTGTTTTATATTGTTATGTTTAATATTATCACTGGGCAATTTGTTTGGATACATGTTTCGCCGAATAGTATCATATCAATATTTAATTGCTGTTTGAACACACGATTAATACGAGTTTTAATTTAGAACCGCGAAGAGGTAACTTTCCCAGTTTTTAACTTGATGTTACTGAAAATCGAATCTACATTAATTGCAGTTTAAATTTCCAAATAGGACAAATGTTTGTGTAACGAGCACGAGTGTTTGTTCTTTGTCTCGATGCAAAATTATCTATTTAAGTATGTATATACAAATATATCTACGTTTGTAGTTTCTCTGTGTAGTTAAATTAATTCAGGCCCTCCCTAATTTGAAATTCGGCGGTCCTCTATGAAGTAATCTTGGAAGAGTCGTTATTATTTTTAAAATTCAATAGTAGTAGGAGACGTAGTGGCCCGGAGTCTACATTTGTTCCTTATGTATGTATATAGGCTTACCCCATATCCATGGGACATAAAACATGACTGGTGAAAACGGACAGTAATACAATCCTTGCGGCTTTTTATTCTTTATGGAAAACACGGGCGTGAACTAAAGTTTTTAAAATATCAATCGGTACAAATAAAAAAATATCAGTGCAAATTGTTATCTCAAATTAAATATAAATAACATTTCCTTTTAGTTATTTAAACTGGGTTGTTCCGTTACATTTATTGTGCCTATAATGATACCTAAACATCAACATGATCGATAGTAACCGTTTATATTATTTATTAATGTTCATCGCCATTATCTTTAACTTGTATGGCGGTAGGCTCACCACATATTCCATGGGACTCATGTAACTATTGAAACATGAGAGTGTACTATTTTCCACTGCCTACCTCTTCGAGGATTACAGGCGTGATGTTATGTTTGTTTTTAATTCATTTTTTTGTACAAAAGAAATCGTGAATTTACTTTAAGTATATATTATACTATTGGTAGAAGAAATCGGTAGTTTATTTCAAATTATCAAATCTTTTGTCTGTCAAATTGATCATAGATGTATGTATGTATATTGCAAAAAATAATAACAGTTAAATTGATTATCAACCCCTTTAGTGCCCTACTGTAGATACCGGATGTCGTCTTAAAATGAGAGCGTTTGGTTATAGTAAAGTAGAGTAGAGTGGGTAATGTAGAATTGTAGAGATTGTAGAGTCTTTCTGACGTTCCATATAGTTTCAGAGTAAATGACGACCAGGCTTAACTACGCTCACATTACATTCAATTGATGTTTTCACATTAATATTGAACTATGAGTACTACTTCATTTAAGGATATACTGCCAAGCTATATCATTAGACAAACCTAAACATACCATAAATGTACAGGATACCACGTTATACCGGCATATTTGCATACAAGAAATCATACAGACAAACGGCAGCTAAGCCTAACGTCAGTCATCATAATCGTAGTTACATCGTAAACGTCTTTTACGTAACCAAGTTACCGTGAGAGACGTAGGTACGGCGGCGTGGTGTACGCTAACGTAAGGTATAATGCACACTAAATATCTGGCTAGACAATAAGGGACAACCAATCCTAGCCTAGCATAAGCTACGCACACTAAAAGTATGATTTTTTGTCTGGGTAGAAAATACGGGGCAGCCAAAAACTTAATCTAACGTAAGCTAAACCTAGTCCTATATACGAGTAGGAATATAGTCTTGGGACTTTTCACAAACGACCATCTAATCCCAAACTAAGCATCAAGAGAACTTGTTTTATGGTAAGCAAATGGCTGATAAACTACATACATAAATATAAATATATACACGTATAGATTTTTTAAGCCCAAACATAGAAAAAGGACTTATACTCATTATACAAGCATTTATTCTGAGTGGGATCGAACCCGCGATTTCGGGGGAACAGTCAGGTTCACTAACCACTGCACCAACACTCCAGGTAAACTTTTGTTTGAATTTTATACGTAAACGAGTGTGTATGTACATGAGTTCAACTCGATACTATAGATATAGATACTATAGATACAGTTACAATCAAAAACACATGTTTATGAGATCATAAACATGTGTTTTTGATTGTAACTGTTTTAACTTCAATAGAAGCAACAGTCGCGACTGCTGACGCCCCCTTTCAAACGATCTCAAACAGAATTTGTGTACACATACAGGTTTCTTTTGCACTCGTCATCATCATCAGCCTACTCCCGTCCCCTGCAGGACATAGGCCTCTCCAATGACACGCCACTGAGCTTTTGCACCCAGTCGTCAATAAAAATCTTTTCATTTGCTTAGCAAAACAACTTGTTTATACCTCCGTACATGTATGTTTTATTCAATTGTTAGTCTTTCGTATACGTTGAGCCTTAAAGATTGCATGGCATGGGAGAGGGAATATAGCGTCACAAATGAACGACGGTTTTGTCAATGTTTTTTGAATTGGGCAAACATATTGTCTCGTTTTTTTCACACACATATAATAAAAGAGTCTGGCATCGTTACGGTTAGTCTGTCATTAGTCGTAATTACTTGTTACATTGTATAATCACAAGGCTGGATCAATTGTATTGTTACCAAATTAACTTTAACGTTTGCTATTTGCAAAGCTAAATGATAAAAATATATAAGTTTTTCTTTTATTTGATGTTTTACTCGTAATTTCAAAAATATTCGATGTGCTCGTATTTCGACAGCAACTAAACATATCTGATTTCATGATGAAATTCCTTTTAGAGGTGTTGGTGCGCCACAGTTATATTTTTTTAAATATATCAATATGAGTACATATATGTATATCAAATATGTATATATAAGAATTTGTTTTTGTTATTTTTGTATAACCGCTCTAAGTATTCATTACATTAGGCAGCCTTTGTATTCTGAGATACTGTTTTTGTTACTATTTATTTTCTGTTCCTGAAAACAGTGAATTAAAAAAAACCGAATCGATGAAGAATCATGCGCGGTTCTCTTTAAACTTTTTTTTTCATCTGAATGAATCGGTATTTTGAAAAACATTAAAAAAAGGGTGACTACAGGTTACAATTGCCTGTTATTAAATTCTTCATCCATTTCTAATTATCTGTGAGCACATGTCCGGTTCAATTATCAGAACGGAAGTACTTCCCATGCCATTGTTCTTTGACCTCAAGCCATACACGATAAGATACAAAGTCAGGGTGGAACTTGGTTGTTTGTTTTTCTGCCTTTTCACCGAGAGGTCCACTGTACTTTTGGGTTAGCATATGATAATATGCTGGCGACCGGCTGATTGCGGTATAGCGCAGCCTAAATAGGCACTGCTAAAAGCCCCGGCCGCCGACGGACAGCAGCGTCGGCGGTGCGAAAAGCGATCCCCTGCGATCTCCAACCCGCATGCCCAGCGTGGAGATTACGGGCATAAACCACCTTTTGGTGAGACCTATGTCCAGCAGTGGACTGAGATAGGCTGATGATGATGATGATGATGATGATAATGATAATAATAATGTATATCAATACTCGTATGATTTTAACGTTTAATAAATATAAATATACCTATCACACCGTATTATGAAACAAGAGTTGCGGATTTTAGTCAGCCTTTTGACATAAATATGATTTTAGCTGTAGGCCTAATGTTTAAGGTTTGGTACTTGAGAATTACGATTGATAAAAAAATCACCTCCATTCTGCAAAATCCAGCAATTTTTAAAATGCAAACAAATCATTGACATCTTGATACCAAATTGAACTGTTAGTGCTATTTAAGTTAATATAATAGTGTACAAAATATTGCACAAATACATAACAGATGCTGCAAAAAATTTATTTAGAACTTTTCTAAGCTTGTGTCAACACTTTTTCTCATGACTACTATTATACTGGCGCACTCTGAAGCTTTGGCGCTGTAATAGACACATCTTACGATGCCATGACTAACAAAATTAACTTTAGTGTTGTATACAGTACCTTAAAGCGTTTCTTTTGAATCAATTTATCTTCCAAATGATGGCAGTCCATCTAATAGCAATTAAGGTCGTGGAAACTTAATAATGTTTTTCCCTATATTTACAGAGAGAAGATTTGCAATTCAATTGAGATCCCCATACTGACGCGATGTTGTTTTTGCGTGCCTTTGAGGAAAGGCCTGATCGCTTTCGCTTATGTCAACCTGGTAAGTGCAACATTGGTAACAGTTACAGTACTCTTACATTTAAGGGTTAATTTATTCATTTATTTATTTAATTAGTTACTATATATTGTATCCATTAAGCTAGTTAGTGATCGTCAGTAGTTAACTCTCGTTTTATTACTGTTAGAAGTATCTTAAGGAGTATTTAAGCTTTCTTTTTAATTAACTGTTGATTTCTTTATGTAGTTACACAAATTGTTGGCTTTGCTTTACATATCTCATAGATTATTTACCACAATTTTGTTTTTCATCACTTTTATAGTATTGATTAATTTTGTCACATACAAATTAGTATTTCTAATATACATATTATACTTTGAATAAAAGTGGAATATGTTGGACCAATATGTATTTCATACACAAATGTTCGTTCGTAGAGCAATCCTCATTTAAAGAGTTTTAAGTGTTTGCTTCTTGACATGACAAACATAGTAGGTACATAGCGTACTACTTACATAAACAGATGTAGATTGGTCTGAAATTTTAAATTATTCATCTAAAGATAATTCGCATATCTATTTAATAATGAAAGGTAGTAAAAAGGAAACAAGATATTGGTTCTAGTCACAAGATATACGTATAAACAGATTGGCTGTTTCTAGCTATGTAAAACTTTAAATGTCAGAAAATGTTCGAAACGCGGCCCCATCCAGCACGTACGATAGTCAAAGGCTTGTGTTATTATGGCTATCAAAGAAAATATATCCCGAAACTCGGTGAGGGGATGTTAGTAAAGATAGAATCCCAGATCGTATCATCTTTCAAATCTTTAGAACGCGTAAAATAAATATTTGTTTAACATAAATTGCTGTTTACGTTAATTATGTTAATTTTATTAGGTCTTAATTCAATGCTCATTGAATATATTATACATTTCCTTGAAGGTCATTCACGCCTTTGTATTAATCGTTTGCATTCTCGATTTTAAAGAATACCTACTAATTCATTTGACAACGATATGAAATTGTTTGCTGACTTTCTGTTTAGAAAGTGATACGCGGATTCCAGGACGAGGTGACAGGTTGTTGTATGGATTATGCTAATAAAACGTGCTAATAATATAAATTCCTCTTGGTAATGTGTTCATGCGATTTTGTTTTAGTTAATTAGCACTGATTTACGGAATCTTCTCTCTTTGTACGGCCACAAAATGTTTTAATACGATATTAGGATGAAAATATATTAAGTTGATAAAAAAGCGGTACTGGGTAGCGGTGGCCCTGAGAGACTCTCTAAAAGTGTATTATTTTCCGAAAATAAAAAATCTAAATGATTACTGAATATGAAAACGTATCAAAACACTTGATCATATCGGGATTCTCTTCATGTGAGAAAGCAGAAAACAAAAAAACAATATTTGTTAAGCGGTTAACTGTACAATCACTTGTTAAGCGGTCACCGTCGCCCATACGCATTTGAACTATTTTTTGTACCTCAATCTCAAAATTGCAACAACATTGTTCTAAACAAAATTTTCTACTACCAATACGACCACCGTCTTATACCACCTAATGATCACTAAATTCAATTAAATATTTATACGACCATTTCGGTTTTTTAAACTACATACGAGTATGAATAAGGCTGCAGGCAGATGTTGGATGCGACAAGCAGAGAACAGGGCGCGATGGCGCTCATTGGGCAATGTCTATGTCCAGCAGTAGACTGTGGTAGGCTGATGATGATGATGATGATGAAACTATGAATAATTATCGCATAAAAAAAAAGTTAAATAAAGTCTATGAGCAATTTCCAAATTCTAATAATTATTGCTAATACCGCACGCTTAATCATTATTAATTTATATATTTTAATATTCCAGATACTAACAGTGGTGGTAACGTCCCTATTATCGATGTACATATCGTACATCCGGACTGCTGAGCTCACGGACCATTCAGATTACCCTCGCCTCATCGCGGACACCACAGCACTCATATTGGAAGTCGGCATGACTATCACGTTCATTATAGCACTGCATAGGGTAAGAATACCCAATGTTCTTCTGAGCGTTTCTACTTCCGTTTAAATATGTATCACATATAGTTCGGAATCGAAAAAATCTATAAGTTAAACGAAATCTAATGCGACCGTCCACCGCATGATAATGCATTAATTGTACATATTCATGACTTTGGAAAGTACGCCAAGATTTTTTAAGATCATTACTCATTCGACTCTGCTCTAGAAGTCAGTTTTAAATCTCCAACCTAGCTTCTAACCTGCATTTTCGGCTAACGGCATTGATTTAACATGCTTGAGAGCTCTTCTCGTCGCTGGCAGTTGAATTACTAGCGACTGGCAGTCGGACCATATTTTGTTACAAGTCAACGCTTTGTTTATCGTTTATTCATGAAAAGAGGTGAAAATGAGGAACAACTGCATCTTACATTTTATCCCCCATAATATGTCATCATCACACATTTCGCCCAAATCAACCTATTAACTTTTTCGAGATGAGCAAACAAAGAAACGGGAGTGATTTTTAGAACTGCTTTTTAGAGTTTTTACAACACGCAATTCGCATTATAGTATCTATCACAAAACATATTTCACCTATAGCTGATATCCATGTTGCTATTTTATTATTTTTTGATACAGATATTTATGAAATGTAGTTATGATTTTAATATAAAATAAGTACTCTAAATACGTCATGACCCATTCTTTCTTTTCTAATTCTCCGTTGACTTAACTACGTCACCGCAGCTAAAAAGTATCAATCGTATTCCAGAAACACGTGCTGCTGATGAAGATTTACCTGTACTTCGAGATCATATTCTCTACCATCGGTTTCATATACAGCATCGCCTTCCTCACCAGGGAAACCGCGAGCGAACTGTTCCTTATACTGTTCCAACTCAGTAAGTAACCGTAGACAATAGACTCTGTTCTGGTTTCCTGCACCAGCTGTAGTGGTTGCTTGAATTGCTTCTGTACATATTATGTACCAAGTTTAATAATTTGGTATTTATTCAGACAGATCTAGATACAAGACAGATCTACATACGACAATTTCAATCCCCAAAATTATCAAAGTAACTATAGATGCGCACTTGCGAACAGAACAGTCACTAACTGCACTCATATTATTATTAATTGGAGTGTTCATAACAAAAATATTATTTCTACACTTTTCTGTCAATTGTGATCATTATTAATTGCTGAATTTTAAATATGATGAAATGTAGAAACAATTTAAATTATTGTTATATTTTTACGGCAGTCCCTTACGAAGTAGGTAGAAAGCACCGATTGCCAAAAATAGCTATCCTTGCAGATTTTACAACTTAAATCAACTGTATATTCATCTTCTTCTATTAAAATAAATACGCTAAGGTCAATGGCAATTGCATATAAAAAGCTAAGATAAAATGAAATGCAACCAAACAGGGGAACCGGACGCACAGATAACTGCGTTTTATCATGAACGACCTCCGGGAGTTGTCATCATTGTTTTGATTTTATGATTCATTTATGGATACTTAAAAAAATATTAATAGTTTGCAGTGTTCCGTCGTATAAAACCTGCTTATTTTTAACTTTTGAATTGTGTTAATTTTTCCTCTTACAAAATTTCTCTGGTTAAATAAAAACCTAGAAAATCTTTGTGAGCTGTGACTGAATGTTGCTAGTTAGAAAAACTAAATACATTAAAGTGAATAATATTAATTTAAATAACGACGCTGTTTCTTCATGACGCTATTATAACATGTTGTTTATACAGGAGATTATAATGAATTATGACAAATGTAAATAAATGTTTAAGTAACGTTTATTGGCGAATCCAATAAAGTCGAAACTTTATGTTATTATTTATTCGTCAGTATTGTATTAAACTATGTGTGATTAACAAACGTCTAAGTAGACCATGCCCTTAACCCTCTAATTCTAAAATGAGACCGTGTTTCAACAATAGAACGACAAAGAGTCGAAGAAATGTACTAAATGACATGTATATATGCAATAAATTTCTATTTTCTTTTTTTACAGTGCTTCAAATCTACTTGGTGATTCTAATATGGAGTTCAGTAGTGAAAATGGAACGAGACGGTACAGTCAAATACACTAGAGAAACGGACACTGCTTAACTCGACACAAAATGATATTTATAGTTTTAACAATCTCATAAATTTGACATACCGTAAAGTTAGATACTGTAAAAATATTTATACAATAGATTTTATTTGTTTAAAATAAGAAAAGTGACGCCTAGTATTGCTTTATATTTGTATATTGCTCAAAATTTATCATCAAGTGACAGTAATATAGAGACGTTTGATAGAATTGTAAACTTTTATGTATAAACTTATATAATTGAAGCGATATTAAACGTACAAATGTAGTAAGAACAATATTTTTCGATGTTTGTTTAGAAAATAGGGATTATATTTCTATCGTATCAATAGTTCGCTTATTTGATAAGAGATGGCGTGGACCGCTAGTATTCAAAGACAAAAACAAAGTTAAAACTGTGCCTTAAAGCATTCTGTGGTTTTTACAACAATATTAAGCATTAATATGTTATATCTATACCATTTTAATTATTACAAAAAAATTCAGATACATCATTACAATAAATAATATCTCGCGGATAACAAAATATATTGCCGCTGTAAAAAAATAATCTTATCAAAGCTAAGCGGTAATGTAAATAATTTTGTGATAACTACACGGAAACAAAGTATAAAGATGTAAACATGGGATATTTAAGGAGTGATTAGTTAGTACATAATTGTATACTAAACCGTACATTATGTGTAAACAACGTTCATAACCTAACGTAAACAATTTTTTCCTGAATATTAAACTTTATTTAAAATATGTTATTTTAAACTGACCATGATTTCTCAAAGCAATAACCTGCAAAGTAATATTAGAAGCGAATAATAGTAATAAATAAAAATGTTTTCTTTTCAAATTTTATTTTCCGTTGATATAACACCTTTTAATTAAAAAAAAGATACTACATTCATTTTCAAATAATAGTTTGTATTGTCATTTTAATAGTGTAGTTCTGTGGAAATGCATCCTATGGAAAAATTAATTGTATCCGATAACACATTTTTAGTCCAAGGCACATAATAGTATAAACAGACGAAATACATTAAAAATATATATATTTTAAGGAAACCCGCACACCGTCATTCTTCATAATAGTAATAGACTTCTAACCTTTACCAACCTGTAATTGGCCAGCATGGCAGAACATAGCTTGAGAGGTCATTCTGAGAGGAGACCCATGTCCAACTGTGGGACTTTTAAAGTTTGGTGACATTTGATACATCGTGCGATTTTATATATATTATTATTGTTCTTTCTAAGCGTTAGTTATGACAGTCGATGTAGTCCGTGGCAGTTCTACGGACTCTTGACTGCAGATCAGAAACTGGTAGTTTTTAGAAGGTTAGG
>DWMG01003418.1:0-11934 GCA_018244855.1 Elbella merops
CATCGGCTGTCCTGGCGTGCTTAACACGGGCATGTTATTCGTCGTCTCATTGTACGCATTGGTCGGGTTCTTCGGATACTTGAAATTTGGAGACCTAACCAAGAGCAGCATTACCTTGAACTTGCCTGACGATGAAGTGTACGTATCTAGGACAGCTAGAAATAGTTAATTAAAGATTTTGAATTTTTAAGCTATTATATCTACTACATCTTAAAAATGTTTACGTATTTTGTTTATCAGACCGTAAACGCAATATCACGCCTGTAATCCTCGAAGAGGTAGGCAGATTCACTACTCTGCATACTCGTTTACGGCTCATGGAATAGTTGGTGAGCCTATTGCCATACACCGGGTACAGATCCCGACTCCAGGTCACTAGTAGAAGTTCTAAATAAAAAAATCCAATAGTTCCCGATCCGGGATTTGAACACAGGACCTCCCGATCGATAGTCACGCAACCACTGAACCAACGAGACAGTCTATCAGACTATGGCTATTATAACCATTTTTATAAATTATTATAGGAGTGTTTACAGCATGATTACAGCAAGACCTTTATATTTTCACAGGCTGGGCCAATGCGTCAAGCTAATGATTGCCGTGGCTATGTTCCTGACATACAGCTTGCAGTTCTACGTGCCCATGGAGATCATCTGGAAGAACGTCCGCCACTGGTTTGGAGCTAAGAAAAACCTTGCCGAATACAGTATTAGGATTGGAATAATCATTTTAACCGTATGCATCGCCATTGCTATCCCCAACTTAGGTCCCTTCATCTCTTTAGTCGGTGCTGTGTGCCTCTCTTTCCTTGGCCTCATATTTCCAGCTGTGATCGAGACTGTCACTTTCTGGGACCGACCCAACGGACTCGGTCGTTTCAATTGGATACTCTGGAAAAACATATTCCTTGTATCTTTCGGTATACTCGGTTTTCTAACTGGTTCCTATGTCAGTATTATAGATATAATCAAACAAGAAGAGTAACAGACAGCATTCGAAAGACTAAGATAGATTAAGGCTCAAAAAAATTATATTAAGGGCTATGTAAGTTTTATCGTAACATTAATTCGCTGTTAGATTCCTTACTTTATAATTTTTATACAATTTCGTTTTGCACAACCCCGTCTAGAAATATTCCGATATTTCTGAATACAGTTGAAATTTTTCAATGCTCAAATTCTACATTGTTTGAGATTAATACTATAATCTAAATATTTTACCCGCTAATAATTGGCGTATAGCAGATAGTATTTTCTTACAATTTTGTTTAGCCCCGAATCTCTGTAGCCATTTAGAAGTAAGTGATTGTAGATACCTAATTTTATTAATTTGTGAGAATTTTTCTAGTGCATTATCAAAATGTGATACAACATTAGGTTAAATGGAAAAACATGTAGGTACTGCTATTTATAAGAAAGATATACTTATGTTTTGAAATTGAATTTTTAATTGTCTCTTTCAAAAAGACGAAGACAATACCAATGTTAGTAATGTTTACAAACAGAAACTTGAACTAGATTACAGCTTGTATTGTCCAAAAATCACATAAAAATGAGCTTTTGGGGTTTTAAAAAAATTGTGACCATATGATGTCATTTGCGACACTGTAACTATGTGTAAGATGGTTATAAATTAGAGGTGTAACAATAGATATGTAACCGTGCAATTTTTCTGACGCATTTAATTATTACAAATAGATGCTACTTATATAGTGATCATTAGCCTCTGTGAGAAGTTAACTTATTTTAATAAAAAGTAGTAGCATCTTTATTTTTGTATTCAGGTACAATAAACCATTATGCGTAGTTAAAGTCCTATGAGGATTATTTATTTCCACTTGAAAAGCATTGTTTTAATGTGTAAGAATTTTATAAAGTTCGTTTTACGATATTTTCGACTGCAAGAGGCAAAGACAAATTCGCACAAGAACGCGCACAGTATTATAGGAGGATGATACTCGTTAATCCAAATTGATAAAAAGCATCAAGGTATATAAATAGCCTCTTACTCAAACCCGCTCTCATTGTCACATCCTTATAACAACACATTTAATCAAATTATGTGCTGGCAACACTGTAGGATATTCAGTCCTAACTGGCTCTGACTTGTTCTGATGTAGGTAATTCAATATGACTATTAAGATATTAAACATTGTTTTTAGTATATTAAGCTATACTCCTGCAGTATTAATATTACTTACTCCTGTTTCCTTTGCCACGGCACGAGTCTCCGTTTCCGTTGTTTTTACGTAGTTAATGCTGATATTGAACTGAATATTTCCAAACCTAACACCGTACGGTGTATATCTACATATAGAATGTCATAATTCGGTATTTTCTGTATAAGTGGTTGAAATCAATAATGTTCCTTTATACCAGTCAGATTTTAAATGTTAATTAAACTAATAACTACTTGTATGAATGTGATGCAAAGTGATGTAAGTGAAGTAACCTGACGTGATAATAACAGGAATGTAAAATGGAAAGATTGGCAAGTAGATATAGATAGATATAGATAATAATTAAGATGTTCTGTTAGTTTAGAGTTTTAACTTTAATCAAGACATGCTGCTAGGCAGCAGTTGCCTCAGTAGCTTGTTCTTTTGTTTTACTAAATAATGAATTATCTATTGTTTCTGCTAAATAAATTAAGAATTCCTACCTAACGCATTGATCCCACTTGAATTATCAATATTTCTATATTGTATCGGTGTTCTATCGCAGTGCTTGACTGATTAGCACAAATTAGCTAGTTAGTGCAAAATTAATATTGATTCGATGTGAGATTATAATATGTATTAAAATTGTATCCTACATGAGGTTAAACGATGCAATAAATATAGGTTTTCTTCTCTAAAGGAAATCATTCCTAATAAACATACACATGTTTAGGTGAAGATAATACCTACATAAGGTAGCGGTTGTTTTGTTACAGTATTAAAATAAATCAGATTTAAGGGTAATTGGTCTTTAATTTACACATACCTGTTAGTCAATTTCTAAGTAATCTGATTATTATAGTTTACTATGCTTATGTAGGTGCATTTTATTACGGCCGGCTTAAAATTTTGTACTGTGCTTCTAAATTTACAAATTATGTGCGCTTTTAAAATGAAATAACTATCTCCAAACAACAAAGAGAGATCTTGTGAAGAAACCCACATCACTTAAAAGTGCTACGTAATATTCTTCCACATGGTGTGCACGGTCTGCCAGCTCGATCTTAATTAGATGGTTGAATCTTTTCTTAAGCCTTTCTATCACGGTAGAAGTGCCGTATTCAACATAGGAATGACCGAAGGGATGATGATTGATGATTGAAATTGGAACTAATAGTATCTACATATTTTATAAGCAGTCTAAATTGACCCGTAAAACAATTGTATTCCGTGATAGAAATGCAACAAATAAGCGTAACATATCAAGCAGTCTACTGTTCGTGAACTTAATACATATACGACGGTGAAAATCTATAGTTTGCACGCCTAATGCTGTTGAACAGTCGGAAATTATTATAGTATGAAGTCCATATCAACTGCTACTTGCTTAATTGTAAAGTTGTATTGATACAGTTTTCAAATCCATTTAATGTATGTGTAAATGAATTGTAACCACAAATGATAACTATGATGATATTACTGATTTCCATATTGGTGCTCAAGTCCATCAACATCAACATTTTTACGGTTTCACGGTTTGTCAAGGGTCTCCACTACGAATAAGAAGGGTTAAGATTTTTCGCAATACAAAGGATCGGAACGCTTTTAATAAAACTATAAGGCCACCTAGATACACTTCAAACTGAACCTTTGATTATAAATCCAAAACTAACATAAGCCCCAATATAAGATTTTTGCCTCCCCAACCCAATATCGTTAATTAAATCATTAAATCGTGTCTTGTTTTTTTTTAACAAAAACTTACTGGAAATTTTAAGCATTTCCCTTGAAATTAGAGTTATTCAATACCCGCTGGAGTATGGTAACGTTATAAGACCTACCCGTATTTAACAAAATGCTTACGGACAAACTGTTTTGTACAAATTAAGAACTTGTTGAACCGTAGGTATTTAATTTACTTTTACTGGTTGGTGCAGTGGTTAATCAAATTATAGTCAGTTTGATATTATTGTGGGTTCGATTTCCAGCCGCAATAAATACTTGTGTGATAAGTACAAGCGTTTGTATTGTTATCTGGGTATCAAAAAATGTGTTCATTATTATATTTATAATTGTATTATATTTATATTTGTGGTTTATCAGCCGTCTTGTTATCGTAACACAAGCTATCTTGATGTTCACTTTGGAATCAGCTGCAGGCGTATGAAAATGTCAAAACATAAACTAGGTATTTGGCAAATGAAAAAAATGTGTAATTTCAGAAATACGTAACAGAAAACACAATATTTTTTACTGTTACTGATATATACGTTCAGTTGTAAATGTTACTAACAAAGTCCGAACTTAACGATTTACTCAATATCCAGGCATATAATAAACTCATACTTATATTTTCACAGTAACTGAAACAACTGAATTTAACTGCTGCTTTCAAATATATTTTTGGTGGGGAAGCAACTATTTTAACAGTTATACAGGTCATCATTTAAGAACAATCCAATTGTGTATCCAATCTAGAAGTCAGTTCATATTAAATTATGTCGTATTAAAAACAAAAGCTGATTGCGGTATAGCGCAGCCTAAATAGGCACGGCTAAATGCCCTGGCCGACGACGGGCAGCAGCGTCGGCAGTGCGAAAAGCTGTGCCCTGCGATCTCCAACCCACATGCCCAGCGTGGAGATTACCGGCATAAACCCCCTTTTGGAGGAGGCCTATGTCCTGGACTATGATAGGCTGATAATGATGATGATGATGAAAAATAAAATTTAGATAACAGGAGATTAGTAACTATTCAGTATAATTTAGCAACTACGAATTATTCCATTGACAAGGTAGGTATAGGTACTAAATCTGGGTTTACACCGAATAAAAATTGCGAAGTTTTGTGTTGTCAACGTGTTAGCGACAAAAGTTTCCTTTGATTACCTTGTGTTATAGCAACTAAATATTAGCAACAAGTCAACAAAAATTGTAAACAAATGTTTCCGTTTTGGTGGTAAACATCAAAGGAGCGCGCCTGTTGCCGACATTTATTCGCTCTGTAGATATGCTTTTGACAACATTAATTGGAAACAGAAACATGTCTGTCACAAGAACGAACGCATTAGCCAACATTGTAATTTATTTATCTTACGCACAAAAAGCACTATGGACTCCAGTGGCGAAAATTATAAAAATAAAAATTTGAAAAAGGATGCACGGGCAAAAATCAGTGATACTATGGGGCTAATATGTCATCTCTTCGTAAAGAGTATAATGTCCCTCCGTGCACTTTTCTTCCCTTGAGGCTTGGTCGTAACAAATATTTATGTATCTGCTTCTTTTTATTTAAAATAATAAGTACCTTCTGCGGTTGCCTGCTTAATATCATTGACATTCGAAGACATGTTGTCAATAAACACTGATGGTGGAAGCAGCTTCTTGTCAACCAAAATGTGTCTCAATTTGCTCTGGCGCTTTGTGTCGATTCAGTGGAGATACAATTGAAACAAAAGTTGGTGATTTTCTGGAGATTTGCAAACAGTTTGAAACACAAAATTTCAGTGGATACGCACATTTATAGGGTAACTAACTTATAGGATTCTAATATCACAGCCTCGCTAGAGGTCGGTGGTAGTGTCAATACGCGGCAGCGACTACTTGTAACTGCTGCTTGTTCGTTTGCTTATAAGCATATCTCTCCAATAAACGATCAAGATTTTTTACAACTTTGGCGACTTCTTTTTCAGCATAACTTCCTGTCAACTTTCTAATAGAATCATCCACAACTGCTATTCTCAACAGGATATACATCAATCTGTGTTAATGAAAATGAAGCTAAAGATATTTTGTTCTTTAAAAACTTATCAAAGCTTCTGTACTATTACTTGTTTTATATAAATTGTAGCTTGTAGAACACTATGATTTGTGTAATTTATGCTGATGCTTAGATAACACAAATCTGTAAAGATTCTATCTCTGATCACTCAAAAGTAAACAAAACTGTAAATAATTTTCCTGACATTTGCCAGAAAAATTATATACTGGTGTAACTAAATTGGTTAGTAAAAGTGATAGTTTTTGAAGTAAAATATTATCATAACCTATTAGGGTGTTTATATCTTCAGAGGTGTTCCAGTTTTTGACATAAGAGCCCGATAACCTGTTTTATAGTCCTCCCAATTTCAATCATTACAACAGATTGGTTAGGACAAAAATATCAATAAAAATATAGATCAGTCATAGTACAGTCCTTTTGGTCCCTTCGTGCATTACCAGTGCAAACCCATCATGTGTTACCAATGACTATATTCTCCAAGCTACTGAATTATGGGTACAGAAAATAACAAAGGGAATGATTTGAATCCTGTGCATAAGTAACATAAAGTGCACTTTGCCTTACAGATCTGCAACCACAATTCTGGTATTAGTCCGCAGATTGCATTCCACTTGGGTCTGCAGCAATCAGAGTATAATCTGATGGCTATACCGAAGTAAAACTAAAATTTTCCACGAATTCTCCTCTTCCAGATATTCACCTCAAACTTAGCTCTTTTTGCTAAGGAAGTAAAGCCAAGTACAGCACATCAGTTCTCTACATGTTCCTGAGATCGAATTTTTTTGAGGCTAAACATTGCCTCCATCTGATTTTTGATAATGCTGTTTCTTGAATTGACTTCCATTAGGATACACTATTCATCCTATTAGTCCAGTAGTTAGTGAAGCTGAAAGCTGAGCAGGGGGTTATGGGTTTTAATTCAAGAGTTTAAGAGTATTCATTCATTTTGTACCTTTAATTTAAATAATATATATATGGTTTATCCATGTAAATCTGGAATTTATATCCATTTATACCTATAATAAAATAATAACATTAGACATTTAAAATGTGATATATAACTTTAGTTACTTAGGAGGCTCTTGAATAACCTAAATCTGCTTATGTAATCATTGATAGAAACTTAGTAAATTAATGACCACCTACAGCAGAAATTAGTTCATAAATCAGACTCATAGTTTACAGCGAGGCTGTCACTTGTTGAACTCAGTGTAGCTTAAGTATCAAATTACCCAGAGACTTGGGTAATAAATTTGCTTAAGCCTCTTATTGTGTGATGCCCTCTTGTAATTTCATATTGTAGACAAAGAAGTTTACACATTCTCCATTTACTGTGTTGTACAATAACTATTTTAAAACAATTATTGAAACTGGTATCATGGGTGCTTCAGAAGTTCAGAGTTGAATATCATCACATATTGTCACAAGGCTGTCCATTTTATTTAGTTTAGTTATTTCATTATTGGTTTAGTTATTTTATTAGTTAATAATATTAATGACATACTCATTTATGATAACTCAGATCCAGTTTAGTAGCCTTTAATTTAAAAAATGTTAGGACTTAGTTGATCATGTTGGTTCTTTGTGTAGATTTTCCTTGATAATAGTTACACATTTAAGTAATTGAGTACATATTTTAACCCTAACTACTGAAGTAATTAAATATGAGTAAAAAAAACGTAACCTCACACCTGTAATCCCCAAAGGGGTAGGCAAAGGAGTGTAGTACACCTCCATGTTTCACCAGTTATGTTAAGTCCCACAAATAGATGGTGAGCCTATTGCCATACACCGGGCACACATCCAGACTCCGAGTCACTACTAGAAATTTTAAATTAGAAAAATCCAATAGTATCCGACCCGAGATTTGAACTCAGGACCTCCCGATCGGCAGTCGCGCTTGCAACCACTCGACCAACGAGGCAGCCTATAATATGCATACATACTATAATAAAACATGACAAACATAATAATAACACTGTTGGAAGTGTTGTGTTAACACGGTAACACAACATTTCCAACAGTGTTAAACATGCATCCCTATAAATCTGTACTCTGTCCTACTGTTTTATAAAGCAGTGTTATGTATCCGAGAATAAGAGGTAGGAACGTAACCTTTTATAGATTTTATTTTGTTTAATTGCTGTTAACTGCCCGTTTCACCCTGAGGATTTTTAACAGGATATGTACAATGATTATTGAATAGACTTAGCCTTATCTGTAATTTAAGTTCTACAAAATCTTGGCAAACTCTCTGAAATTCAATTTTCTACGAGTGCTCTCGCAATTCATTTTCTCATGTTCAAACCAATATTCATCTTAAATTCCGATTATGTATATATTGAAGTTGAAAACCATTAAAATTTCCATTTGGGACTGCTCGTGGACGTCAATAGGAGACAATTTTTATTTCAGTAACTTTTAAATATTTCAACGAATATTCGTTTTAAATTCGAACTGTGTAGCCCGTGTGACGACGAAACGTAAGATGTTCATATTGTACATACCTGGGAGCTTATTCACTACCATATTTAGATCTAAATGTTTTTTAAATGGTCTATATAGAAGACTACATGTTTTTTATGCACATTGTAGATTCATTTGTGCGTGGTTTGTTTATTTCCAAAAATAATCACAATAACCATTAAATGTACCTACATGTTTATATCTCATTCTAATAAATTTAGGAGGAAGCGACAAAATATTATCATCGTCATCAGCCTATCTCAGTCCACTGTTGGACATAGGCCTCCCCCAATGAACGCCATCGCGCCCTGTCCTCGGCTTGTCGCATCCAGCATCTGCCTGCAGTCTTTCGCAGATCGTCAACCTGCCGGGCCGGGGGGTGTCCTACGCCACGTTTGCCGAGTCGCGGTCTCCATTCCAGAACACGACTACTCCAGCGGTTGTCGGTTCTTCGGCAGATATGCCCAGCCCATTGCCACTTCAGCGAGCTAACCCTTTGAGCTATGTCGGTGACCTTGTCCAGAAAACATGATCTTTATTATTTCTTAATATACATAGATCCTTATGATAAAAGTACACTGTCTTGACGGATTGGAAAAGAAATATAATTGACATAGGGCTTTTGTAAGTCAAGTGACATTGGAAGGACGTACATATGTATGTAGGTATGTATTATTATAATACTGTAAGTGAACGAATGGAAAATTTGGTTGGACGTCGCTATTTATATGTATAAAAATGTTATATCTGTCAATGAGTAGTAACTTTTTAAATAAATCATAGAGGGACAGACAGAGAGAGATTTTTACTATATTTTTGTGTCCTATACGATAAACTTGTTACTGAACTATGGTCAAAGTGAAACAATAAAATTCAAGAATTCATATTTATGACCATATATACGAGAAAAACGTGAAACTGCTTCATTGAGTTCAAATTGAGACTTATTACTGTGTTTTGGTGACATTATTAATACGAAGACATTTCATTACATACTGGCAACACCATGACTGTTGGGAACGATGAAGGTAAACAGTTAAATTAATGTTGCATTAAATCCGTGCCACCTCTGCAGTCCATTCGCATCCTGTCAAATCTGTAACATTGTGTCCATACTTGATCTTGCGTAGTTGCGAAAACACAATTCGAGTGCTGATTTACGAGCAACAGACACAAGTACGTGGTATTAATTTACGATAACTCGACCGTCCGTTCAACGACAACTGCGAGATATATCAAAACTTGGTAGATTTATGCGTTGCTAATAAGTTTACCCAGTTTTTGCGCTTCCCCGTCACAAGTTAGCTCGGGGTACGGCGAAGATGTAGGGCGCTTGTTAGAAAAATTTCAAACTCTATGCAAATATGATCGGATTAAACTGGTCTGAAATATCTTTGTGTAGAATTCAGTGGCGAGTATATTGTTAATATAATATTGAATTGTAGTCGTTTATCATGTGACCCTCGAAATCTTTTTATTTCGTTATTCATATGGTAAATATAAAAGCACAATGTGCATAATTTTTTTATATGTCCCAATGTTTAAATATAATGAAACAGGATTATGATATCAAAATGTAACTCACTACTATAGTTCAAGCAAAACCTTTTGGAAAATATCGGTGAAATCATAAATTACTTATATCCATAACAATGAAAGTCTAACAATTACCAACCGAGCTATGTTAGGAACTTATTGGCTTACGTACCCAGCGCCCCACTTATGTTTTAGCGCCTTAACTATGTTTTATAAACCACGATATTTTACGACAAGACATGGCGTGTAAAACGGATACATTTGATATTACAAATATAAATGTGACTTAGCTGAACCGATTAACCTCACCTAAACGTTTTGCCTACATCCAAACCAAAGTTAATCTAACTATCGCCTGTGACCGCGTTTGCGACTATCAAACCGTTATTGACGCGGGCAATTTCCTCAGGTGAATGAACTCGCGGCGAAAGCCTTTTGTCCTGTCGATTTACATCTGACGTATGTCTCACTTTAACTATCCTGTTCAAAGATGACCGACTTTCTGGAAAAGGCAAAGGAAAACAAGCAATTTCTGCCAATCCATATAATATACGAGTATGTACTAGGGATGTTTCGGATGTCAAAGTTTTGACATCCGAAATGGACCCGGAACGGATTTTAGGATTCGTTTAAGATATTCCAATTTTAAATGCATACAACATGAAAATTGATTGATTTTAATTATGTTTTATTTAATTATATTTTGAAATCAAAACAAAATCCGCTTTTACTCTTACTTATTACCATTTTAAATCTATAGTTTTATTATAAAAATTTTTTTTCAATAATTAAATTTAAAAATGGGTAAATTATATTAAATAAACAGTAATATTGCAACCTTCCCAGCCTCCAACCTGTTTCGTAGTGGATCATATAATAACCCAGCTCCATCAAATAGTTGTTCGCTGAGAACGCCGGCTGGTGAAGGTGATAAATATCAGCGTACAACGCTGGAGATAGTTTCAAGTTCAGTTCAGTACAGTTCATTGCATTGCACACGAAATCAGTAATAAAATTATGTCCTTATAAAATTATATATTTGGGTTTATGTGTAATCCGTAGAGAGGGGGGGGATATCATCACCCTAGACTCGGACCCTATTTTGTCCCACCGCGAAGACTGCCAAACATCCCAAGGCGCCATAAGGTTTTTCGTCAATAGGGCTCTCGCTAACAATGTGTCGATCAGGTTAACGTACCTGATACTTCAGCTGTCCAAGCATTAAAGGTTATGCAGGTGTACGCACCGACGGCAACACACTTAGACGAAGAAGTTGGGGATATGTTAAAGGCATATCCAAAGCCTTACACAACACCACCAAGGCCCACTTCAACATTGTTATGAGCAACTTTAACGCCAAAGTGGGAATCTCGAGTACGCCCACATGGTTATTGATCCAGGAATCACAGGGGCAAATGCTAGTCGACTTCCTAGAGAAGGAGGAGCTTTTTTTAATGAACTCGTTTTTTAAGCAAAAGCCCCAGAGGAAGTGGACATGGCGAAGCCCCGACGCTGTGACAAGGAACGAGATCGACTTCATCATGTTCGACAAAAAGCACATATTCAGAGATGTCTCTGTGGTCAACAGGTTTAATACTGGATCTGATCACCAACTTATCTGCCGCTCTCTGAATATTGATTTGAAGCGTGAGAAATGCCGCCTGATGAAGTGAACACTCCGACCTGAATCTGTACAAACCATGGCGGGAATCGAGAAGTTCCAGAAGCTTCTCGACGATAGACTTATTGCCATGGAACCCACAAATGAAGTTGACGAGGATCTACAGAGCGTGATTGGAACGCTGAGGGACGAGGGCATCAAATTCTGCCAAATGCAGCGAAAGGGCATGAAGTCCAAACTTTCGAGCTATACTCTACGGCTTATAACAGAGAGACGGATAAATCCTGGGACCACTTCGTCAAAGAGGTCATACTTCAATTAGGCGTAACCATCGGAGCTCCAAAACGCGCCAGATTAAGGAAGCGATAGAGCA
>DWMG01003419.1:0-11933 GCA_018244855.1 Elbella merops
GGAATTCTACGATGGACGATTTATTAAACGACTGTGGACAAATTGATTTACATATAATAGATTGGAATAGAAATGTCTAACAGCCATATGATTTACTGTGTCTTTCTTTAATCTGCTGTTAAAGCTGTCCATATTTGTACGACGCCCAATATCTCTCAATAGAACCGTGAAATTATGGAAGCCGAACCATTTTGTACGTTCACTTTGGGATATTCTTTATCAGAGAATGTATCTGTTTATTTCGATATGCAATCTCGCTTATATGTAACTTTCGTGTATCGTTAAAAATAATTCGTCGAAAAATCATTGCGCAAACACGCGCCGCAGGAACCCGTTTGCGATAACCATTCAAATCCTCAAAAATTAAGACGTCAGTTACGAAAATATATATATACCCGAGAATTACTTATTTACAAAATTAACAACAAAATACTTTATTGCCTTTATAAATGTATATTACTCTTCTTATCGATTTAATTTACAAGCTTACCTAGAACGTGACTATCCCGATAGTCTAATCGATACCTCCGGACGGTATCTGGAGCCATCGATATCGACGCCAATTAAATAGCAAAACGGGATTTACTCTAGTGCCTACCGTCTGAACTACCGTTGTGGATGGTGCGACATGTGGGGGTGAGATAGATGGGCGTGGGAGTACGGCTGCCCTAGCGAGCCGATGGGCAGCGGCGACGGGCAGGGGGGGTGCTGGTGGTGGTACTGCTGTATCGGCGACGAGGCCAACGGGTGGTGGTCTATGGGATACTGCGCGGAGCCGGCGTACGCCAATTGCCTCACCTTCATATCGTCGTCAACTACGTTATACGTGAGCTCGGTTTCCTCGAAACCAGTGGCCGCCATCCGCTGCTCGCTGGTGGTGGGCGGGTCGGGCGAGTTGAGGCAGGTCTGTATAAGCCTCTTGCCTGAATCCGATGTGATCATCGGCTGTAGTTTCCGCGTTGCGAACGTATACACGTGTCCGGTTTCGGACGCGACTAGTAGCATAACTTGCGTACCCGTCAGGGTCGAAAGCTCGTAGGCCTGAAATAAAACAAAACACAAGATTAAGCATCTATCAGAGGCGTAAAAGTAGCTACATTGTTAATGGTAATAATTTTTGTGAACATTTGCATGATCGCCTAGTGATCGTGTTCAATGTACACCATTTATCAAATCCTTTTTAATTTATATAAAAATAAACTGACGATTTATTGCTGCTAACTTTATTAGAGAGGAAGGCGAGTGAATTTGCGTCTATTACTCTATCGTTATAAATATAAAATATAACTGATAAGCGTCAGGTTATTGTACAATAAATAAAATTATTGTAAAATAGAAATATATACAAAAAGGATCGTCAACGTGGTCATGAATTACATGTCTCTGAATTATCTTTGTCATTAAAACAGAACCGTTGGTCCTTCAAGTCCCGACCTTTCACCTCTCCCACGCCCCGTAATTCGTAAGCAAACCTCGGCACGTTTCGGAAGCGAGATCACTCTCACGGCACTCTTTGTGTGTGCCGAGTGAATTATCACACCCACTAGCGCCACCTACACAATTTGAACCAATTTACATGTGCCGGCGACATGCACTAAACTCGACCTCAGACCTCTGATATACGGAGCTCGAGGGACAAATTGACGGCCGGGCGGTTTGACGGGCGCAATTGACGCAGTTGCGGTAGCTTTTCCCGCCCAAATTGACGCTAAGCGCAACGCAAACCTTCACGGGTCGGCTATACGGAGGTAGGTGTGAAACTTTTTATAATGATTATTTCGAATTCAAACAAAATGCAAACCTGCGCGACATTCGCCATTAGAATCATCAAAAGAAATATATTGCAAAAATAGCAATAACCAGCGTGGCGAATAGAAACCTGAACCTAATATATAGAGGTACAAAGGACTTTATTTTTAAATTCACTTTTAAAAACACACATGGAACGAGATTCAAGCCAATCGGAAGGACTGAACTAATTACGGCGGAAAATAGAGCATTTATCCACAAGTGTTGGTTGAACTTTACATTATCTGTTACAATAATGACACTACGAGAAAACACGTTGGAAATCCCCTGCATACATTACACTAGAAAATAACAAGTGCGAAGATTATAATGCAAGAAAACATTGGGTTTTGTTCGCGTTACACTTTACTACTATTGATTTCCTCAAATTGTGATTTACACTGGGAATTATTTATTTTGTTGGCCAGCGTGGCTGACTATAGCTTTAACCCTACTCATTCTACAAAAATTATAAAAGGGTTGACGGAGAAGTCATGACTTATTATGACGTATAGTTAGTTATACTATTAAAATAAATATATTAATATCCATATGGATATTTATATTTACGATTATATTTATATTTATATTTACTACTATATAGTATAAATGTAAATAATACATAAAAAATTATAAATAGAGTATTGTTTAAATCAAATAAATATATTTTCAAGTCTCCATCGGAACCATCACCATCATCTATTGTGTATATCTCATTCGGCCATATGACATGAACACGCGAACATGAACAGACAAACGGACGTACGAATTAGATCTTGCGATAACAATTACAGTGTACGAAACCACGGCCTCAATCCCAAGGGTTACTAGACCCAAATGTCAACCGCCATGAAAAGATGTGCCAAGCGTGTGTCGGCCTCAGTTTATTACTAATCCGTAAGTATTTTACTTCGTTTTATAACACATATCATCAACCATTTTTCCATATTAGACATTATTTATCTTTAGTAATTTTATTAGTTTAAACCTCGTAACTACGATTAATTTCAATTAATTTTAAGGATTCCTTGCGGCGCATTTAGAAAGTATTGGCATTGGGATACGGTCATCATTTATTTAGTCCATGAAGTTAATAAACAAAGTCTCAAAATTTTTTATTCAACATACATCCTCGCAAATAGGATTAACAGGCAAAAGAAACCTTTACAACATAAATCTATAACGATAAATTCATACTCATACCAATAAACGTTGTGTTTGTCGAAAACGTGCGGTAGGTACACAGTAGCAGGACGGAACCACGACTATTTTGAGGTTACGAACAACGATAAGGAACTCTAAAAACTATCTATCACGAACAAATAAACATATATATGGACCATTCAAACGAGATAACCGAAAGAACATCTCAGATCTTTGAATAAGGGTATTATTATGTATTGTTGAGCTGCGGTATGATAGAATTGAAAAGGTCATCTGATTTGTTAATTTTAAGCCGTTTCATAATGTTATATAGTTTTGAATGTAATTACAAATTCATCAGACTGCCTCATTGGTCGAGTGTTTCTAAACGCGAGTGCCGATCAGGAGGTCTTTGGTTGAAATCCCGGGTCGGGTACTATTGAATTTTTCTAATTTAAAATTTCTTGTAGTGACTCGGAGTTTGAAAATGTGCACAGTGTATAGCAAAAGGTTCCATCACCTATTCCATGGGACTTAAACCGGTGAAACGTGGGAGTGTACCAAACTAATCTCCCTACCCATTTCGAGGCGTGATGTTACGTTTTTTACAAATTCATTGAGTTAAACCGAAATCCTTTTTACATCCCTTTGAGGGATACTGAAGTCACCCTCTATATTATGAATGTATATCAATATCATAAATATCAAAGACAATTTGATGTTAAATGTGAAGTTCTATTGAACTTAGTGTAAGAAAGAATACTGACTAATTTATTTAATCTATGTAGGTAATATTCCGTACAGGGGAGGTTCTTACAAAGTAAAATGTTCTCAAGAAAACTTGTTAAAAGGTTTACTGGAGAGCTAGAATTATTGGAATAGATAATAAACAAATAATTTTGAAAATAACATAAATTGTCGATTTTCATCCTGACCCTCAACATAGTGGACGGACGACAGCAACAAACAGGCAAAATATAATACAATCTTTGATATATGTACAGTACAAATCCTCGGAAAGTCAATTATCTGCGTTTGTGCTATAATTTCGTTAGTCTTGCAATAATCATACTGGACTAACATGCTGGAGGGTTTGAGTTGGATTCGTAGCATGGAAAAATATTTGTGTTACGAGCTCTATTATTATTTATGACTTTTCGTTATATCGATATGCATTCAAAAAACTTTATCATTACGTATAGATATATGTAGGTCTTTGTTTGCTCATTAGTTTGCTCTAGACTGAGATAGGCCGATGTTGTTGTTGTTGTTGTAATAGATATATCCATCATCATCGACCCTTTTGTCGTTTACTGTTGGACACGGGTCTACTGTTTAAAGAAGAAAGTTTAAAGCCAAAGTTTTCCACGCTGATCAAATGCGGAAATTTACGGAATTTACGGAATCCTCTAAGGTTCGTTCCTATGTTCAGGATCCAAGCATATCTTAGATCGCTAAGAGATAAAATAAAACCTGTGTTGACGAGGCTGTTACCATATTAGCGTCTATTATTCCACTTGTGGACCGTCTCTGCCACAGTATGCCACGACTTTTCGTTCCTCGTCGATCTTAGTGATACAAAAAAAGCTTCGATAACATTCATCCAAAATACCAACTAAATATTTACTCTCCGCGAAAAAAATCATTCATTGCCACCATTCTGGCACTGTAATTTAAATCAATAATTAGTAATTACCTACATATATATGAATTTTGAAAATATCGATTTCATAATTTTTTTATAAAGTACACAATATTCCACAAGTGGCTGCAGCGAGTATACATGTCAGGGCGGTTATGTCACCGGTGAGTTACTCTCGAAAGCTGTCAATGGCACTGAATAATTGATTAGCCAATCAACGATTCTGCACCGAACGGCCCAGATCTTAAGATTGCATTTCATTTGCAATTAAAACCGCGACATCGCACCCCACCGCTGCACTCGCCTTGTCACCGATCGATACAATGATTGATGATAAAGCAGTAATTAGCAACTCTGCTCCTCCGCTCCGTCACAGCAACTACGCAACTCGTGACGAACCATACATGAAAGATTCACCCTTATTACACAGTAAATAAACATTATAGTAGCGTAATAACCGAAACGTGCGTATACCGAAATTGACAATTACAAATGCACGTTTAATGAGCTTTGTTGTTAAATATGATTAACGAGGCCTACAGAGAAATTTGCGCACGTTGGCAATATAAGAAAAAAATACCACAAAAAATGTGCTCTCGCCCATTGCTGAGGGCGAGATTTTTGGTGGAGGAGAGCTTTCGAAACTCCAACCGAACACCAAAGAATCCTTTGATGTCCACAATGAATTTCTCGAAATACTTCACGTATGTCAAAGTGCAAACGATTACGAATATTATCGTATTAAGTCATTAGCGGACTGCGAAAATTATGTGCTTAAAGGTCGTCGTTATATTTCGGTGAAGGATGGTCTGGTGTTGCGCTCAACGAAATAACGACTCAAATGATTGACAGATTATATTCATTCTAGTGTACGCAAGATGTTTGATGTTCTTGCACGCCGCCGACACGGGAGAAATAAAATATATAAAATCAGAAAGCGCCTACATGTACGCAGCACTGAGATTGCCATCGACAAGCACTTCCGAATTTTTGAACTTAAAAAGTATAACGGTGAAGATGACGATGATGATGAATTCAAATTCAAATTCATTTATTCAGTTCTTATTGGTTCATAAGAACGCTTTATGTACGTCAAAATGATGCTACCACCGCTTCGGAAGATGCCTCACCATGGAGAAGAAGCGGCGAAAGAAACTCCACAGGTGTGCCTATGCATCTTTTAAAATGGATACATACTTATATTAGGATATTACAACATGAACTAATTTATTGTGGAGCTGGAGTTACATCACAATAAGCATGTTTATCATTTAAATAATCATTTACTTTATAATAAGCTTTTTTACAAAGATTTCCTTTAATAATTGATTTAAACTTTTTATCTGAATAATAATATACATATATAAAAATATGTAAGTTTATGGATACGTGTTCAATAAGTCTTAGAAAAGTGCATCGAGTTATTCTTCGAAAATAACGGAGTCTTGTAGATGGTGAAATGTTTACCGTTAGTTCGATACAAAAGAGAGAGACACGTGTTCTTTAAATTACACCATTATTACATTTATCTTATCTCATTTATATGTATTTCAACTTTGGAGTGTCCTTAAGTATTTGCATCAGATTTTAAAATTTCATCATAAAATTCTTCATTTCGGTTCAATACTGTTTACATAAATAAATTCGTCTGACTTAAACGTCCAGTGACGAGCAAGACTTGCTACTACTGATCCTAAGGTTGTTAGTTCAGTTTCCATCCAGGAAAAATGAGGACCAAATTGCGCGATGGGCACAAATGCTTACACGGTAAGCGTCTGAGTGTAAAATTATCCATACAAAAATGTATTTACAAATTTGCATGAGTTGTTCATCAGCTGTATGAATATCCATAGCACAATCTCATTGTAATTTGGGATAAACTGCTGATGTGAGAACTGCCCTTACATAAAAAAAATTTACAAATACTTTTGCATAACGCATATTTAGGAGCACATGTGTCCAACAGCTTTCACCACCACCATAATACCTTCACAGAACATTAGTCTAATTCCGGTGTCTCAATCTATAATCCCTTAATCAAATTAAAATACGCATATTTGACTGACTGACGGGTCGCTCCTTGAGGCGCGTTGCGAAAAAGAAGTCGGTGACAAGTGATCAAGTTGATTCGAGTGATTGTAACAGGTGCGCTGGAATCCGCCAAACACGTTATACGATTGGCCAATGTGTCCCAGTGCAAGGTGCAGTACGTGATATTCGGCAATACTTTTTATTTAATTTTTTTGTAAAGATAGGACCAAATGAGCAGGCAGTAGTCACAAATGGCCGTCGCCGCCCGACGTCTTCCACTGACTCCGCATGGGACTAGGAATAGAAAATATATTTGGCAGATATAAAACTGCCTAAAAGAACTTCTGTATTTATGAGGAAATATTTTGTAGAAAATTATTTAGAATATAATAGGAAAGTTGGTTATGATCAATTATATTTTTAATGATTATTATAACCTAAGTACCACTAGAAAATATTTGTAGAAAAAAAATATCCTTTTCGAGAAACTTAATTAACCAACTTGCTTTAGCCCCGTACTTTCTATAATCAAATAATAAAAACCCTCAAGTTAGAAGTCAGAATTATTGAACTCATGACACGTGGCGACATCCGTACATGTGTACGTAATATGAACAACGGGAATTATAAATCGGGTAAAAAAAAACAAAACTATATCCCAATACCTGTCAATGTTAAGTATTATTATTACACATGTGCGCTGGCTTTTACATAATTAATCATCACACTAAGAGATAAGTAGGTCCCCGGCAGATATAACGTGCCTGTCACAATTAATGTCGAACCCCGATTATGACAAAACGCACGATGGAGATATGACGGCTTACGGCATGACGCTCATTGGAAGTAATATCGCGTAAGATTTGTGTGATTCTGATAATTAAATCGTCACGTAATCAGCTTTCGTTCGTTTACAGGTTTCAGGGATTAGCGGCGATTTTCGACTGTTAGGTTTTTTTATTAGACGCGTCGTCCAAATTAGATTTTATCATTTATTATCTTATCTTGGCTTCTTGTGATTTTTATCGCGGGAACGGTTCTAGAAAAAAAACTAACTAAACTGGTTCAGCTGGAAAGCCTGAGTATAATAACGCATTAAATATACATAGATAAATACGATAGTAACGGATGACGCAAAGAGAAATAAAATTAACACCCAAATCAAAGACAGTTAAATAAATCTGTCCCCCAGATACCGAGAAACGAATGAGGATTTTTATTTTATCTTTCCTTAACACTAGTAAACAAAACATAAAAATCGAATAATTTCACCGTTATTTAAAATCATGGCCGAATCTTAATATGAATCTGATTACTAAACATATTAAAATCAGTACGTTTGTTAAAACGTAATGACAAATTCCAGGTCAACACAAAAAGCTATGTACAAATTTGAACATATAATTTATACCCACACATATATAAGTATAATTTAAAAATGGAACAGCCTCCGTCTGAAGGATACCCTAAAAAGACAATACATTATTATTATTCACTACTACACAGATCACAGTAATCGTATAGTATTTAACCGATGACTCAGAACTTAAAAACCAGTTCGGGATACACGTATCGTGAGTTGATAAAAATGGTCAGCAATTGCACTTCTTCATTGCACTTTCGTACTCCGTGCACGCGCTTCATCGTCAGCGATGTGCGATGACCGAACGCAACGGGAAAATATTAGAGGGTACAACTCTTTAATGACATATAAATGAGTAACTGATGATATGTAATCCAGCAAAAGTAAGCTTAAAATAGCTTTGAAACATATAATGGTAACGTAAATTATATTAAATTACATTTTCGTATGTTAAATGTAGAAAGTGCGTAAGTACTTAACTTTCATTTAATGGACGGGCCAACAAGACAACTAAAAAGAGCAGAAGAGGTGAAACAAATGTATCAGAATTAAAGACAGTAAAAATCGTCTGTAAAAGAGTAGTCATTCATCTGAGGTTAATGTCAAGCCCGCAGTGACATCTGGTGAATACACTGTTGTGCCTTATTAAAACTATGTATTTGGAATAAATCTTGGTTTCGAGTAATACATATAATTTTTCGTTTTTATACTGGTTCCTAATAAACAGTTTCTACCCTGTTCTTTATCAACTCCGTTGCGTTTTATTTTTTCATTTAATTTGCCTGTTTTAGGTTCCGGTCTTGGAATAAGACCCCCTCTGTCACGAAATGCTCTCAATTTATTGCTATCAAAGACCAGTTTTAGAACAAACCAAACCCTCTACATTAAGACGGATAAAAATCCTTTTCACAGGATTGAGATTTTATCGCCTAGATATCATAGCCCGTGGTGGTACAAGCTTGTAAAAACAGTTAAAAATTCCAGCATCGGGATGCCAAGGATGTCGTCAACTCACATAAATAAAACTGAAGCGCCCATGTCTGAGTTAAAGTTTTAATTACGTTGTGACGTGGCAATGGTGCGTGCAGGCCGCCTAAAATATGTACGGTACATCGCCCTGGACACACCGACAATTACATCAAATTGATTTAATTACTCGTTCGGTCGTTTTTGCAAAATATGATTTAATAGCACTTATGTCGCGGCGCCGAGTCGCTTGTGATAAAACACTAAAAGGTATCAAAAAATGTAATATTTTGTTAGCAGTGACAATGTTTGTTTTAATTAGCGAAATATCGAAGGTACACTTCTAATTTACAATCGCCATTTGAAGCAGAAAACGTATTTCCTAAAAATAATTCTGTGCCTTGCTTGGTATCATTACCTGTACTTTCGCTTCCAACTCTTAGAAAACACGACATTTTACCAAATCCTTAAATCATACCGAATGTTCCGTTAAATCTATGGGTGCACGAGGTTGCTTAACATAATTTTTCGATATAAACGAATTTAACGGCGCGTAGAGTTCCAGTAATCGTCAATAAACAAGATCGTGTTGCTTATCAAACGCTCGCGACAACCCTTTGAGAGTTAATGCCGAGCGGCCGATCACAGATATAAAGTGGATGTAGCCTGCGACTCGCAAGGAACTTTACTGATGACTTACAGATTCTTAAATTGATTCATTGATTCATTCACTACCTACATAAAAAAGTCATGTTATGTTACACGTTTAAAGGTTAAAAATTTCTATCGACTAAATTAATAATTCTTGAGATGGTTTTATAGTTTTAAATGAGTCGTTCTGTTACAGAAATCAGAAGAAATATTAAACTTCTAATCATAGAACATAAATCTACAAGTAATTTAAATTATATGTAGTTCTTTTACCAAATTTTTTTTTTGTTATACACATTAATCTACAAGTATTGAAAGATCTCAAAGAATCATTTTGAATTCCAAGGCTCGTATATTCTCCACACTGTTCCTTGAATCACAATGAAATTTTTAACAATATCACATTTTATTTATAATCTCTCAAACCTACAAGTCGATTTCTTTTCACGCGTGGTCTCTCCAGCCGCGGCCATCATCATCGGGCGATGAAAACGGCACTTTTTGCCAGATGAGATACAGAACCCGATAGCACGATACTTAATAGCTCTATAAACAAGATAAATATCTCGTTGGCGCTGGGAAAGACGTTCGCCGTGATGCCGCGACGTTTAGTAAAAATGAGATGTTCCTAGAAGGACTCCGCGTAGGACAATAAAAGATACCGTACACTATATGGCCTTCATTAATGAGTCCTAGTTATTGAATTCTATTAATAGAACTTGGTTTAGTAGATATGCTACGTTTCGCAAATGGAATTTCATCCTTTTATTTACAAATCGAATCATCATCGCTAAAGAGAATTCTGTGAGCAGCGTGATCAGTAGAGCCTCTTTCTCTTTAACCTCTTACTACCCCTATGGAAGATAGTCGTGAATTAAATGAAGTCTCCGCCACATCCTCGCTACGACCGGCAGCAGCTCAAGCAAAATAGGGACAGGTCCGGAACTTGCCGGGATATCCAGAAAAAACGGACAAAACTGGCACACAACTTAAGCACATATTAATTTTTAAAATATTTAGCATTCTGAAGACATTCTCCTCTCAATAAATCATTCGAATGCTTAAGACAGTTATATGTCAGTATGACAATTAGGGACTAAAAAAACATATTCAACCCACGTTGTGCAATCTGTAATTGACTTAAAACAAATATCGAAGGGAACATGAAAATAAATAAATAATAAAAGCGAGGAGAGGCATATCGAAAATTTTAATCGAATGAGTGGCGAGGCAGAACGTATGTCGGAATCGTTCACATGTAAATAATCATTTGCGAAATGCAAAAACTGTATGTACGTTTATTTGGTAACAAAGTAGGACAAACTATAGCTAGGTTATATACGATGAAATAGAGAGATCGATATCATAAACTTTAATAACTTGAGATATTTCGATAGAAAAAAAAATACATTATACTGGAGTATATATACAGTCAAAATGAATCAAAGCGCTGTATGTGTGTCAGTTCAACGACTTTTACATATTATACTGTAACTACAATTGAATTTACTGTCATACAAATATAATGGAAATAGATATTATGTGTCATAGTAGTGACAGCCAGTATTAAGGAGACCGAATTCTTTGACATCTTAACTGGCCAATATCCAGAAATGCTTATATTCTTCTTCCACCTTGAAAGGTATCCAAGACATACGATTTCTCAACACGTCCCCAATGATTCATTAGAAACAACCAGACTTTTCTAGCTGGTCTCAAGCTTCGGAGCTTAAGAACTGCGTGCCATTTGAATTTATAGTAATATTACACTGGGTGGCACCCGACAACAATTTCACTACAACACACATCGGGCGGCCCGCAGACTGCCGTAAAACATTTAGGACAGCGCATTACGCGATGCGACATTTCACCGACAAGTGGACATCGAAAAAACTGCTAATTGCAAGTACAATGGGGCACAAAGCCACCGCCCTTTCCCACGCGGCGTCCGACGCGCATGCGCGGCGTACATTTCGGGCGTGCTCCTCTTTATTGCCAAAAATTAATGTCCGGTAAACAGTGCTTAATTGCAAGCCTGTCTTCTGAGTCAGCTACACAATGTTGCCATTTGATTATTTTTTCTAAAATATTCCCCATTTTCCAAAATTATTGTAAACAATTTTTAGGATAAAAATTCTAATCGTTACACTCTATACGCTGAATCTAAACATAATTTAGTTAAATCCAAAGATTATAGTTCAGTTAATATCAAAATTTAAAAAAAGACGCTATAGCAAGTTTACATATATAATACAGATATATCGTATTTAAATTAAAAGATTTTTGCCAATAATATCTCATGATTTTGCAAGCAGTTGGCAACACCGGCGAACAGTCACCGCGCCCGCC
>DWMG01003420.1:0-11932 GCA_018244855.1 Elbella merops
ATGTGACTTGGACTTTTTTAAAAGAACAGAGTAGCATTGAGGAGACAGTATATAAAAATGCCGCTGCCGCCATTCTGAATTCTATTGTGCAAGAACTGTACGTTCAATTAGTCAATAGGTTTCAATTTCCAAGAAATTTTTATCCACCACAATGAAATTTTTTTATAAGCTCATCAAGAGTAAACGGTACACTCTGACTAATTGTAAGTACAAATTCAAATATCAAAAGTTCTTGAAGGGTTTTGGCTACAAATATCCACAAAATATAGTCACACATGTTATCTACCATTCTAAACCCGCACAGAGTCTCGAAATCGTACTCGATAAAAAAACGCAACTGTTCCTGCCCAACACAAACGATAGGAAAATCACTTATATATTCTCGACATGCAACAAATTTCTACATGAATGAAGTGTTCTCGTCTCTATCAAAATACAGATAATATCTTCTTTTCTCCCACTACTTGGTGTGTGTCTATAAAGTTACTTGGGGAGGCCTGAATCATACCCCCCACGCTGCTCCAGTGCAAATTGTCGATTTGAAAATCCATACCCTATCCTATCCATGGCCTAAATTTATAGGCAGTCATGATAATCATGTATTCAGGAACGTATTATAGCATAAAATATACCTATGTACATCATACCTATTCCACACAATACAAAAGATGTGAAATATGAGCACCTTGCCACATTCATACATACTTAGATACACATGAACAAATTGATATACGATGCAATTTAAAATGGAATTCCCTGATATTCTTGTCGCTTCAGCGCGATATATTGTTATCTAGGTTTCTCTTGCTCTGTGCGCTGATGCATTTTTATAATACGATGACAATGCTTTTCTTTTAAAATAAAATATAATATACATTTTGAAATGGCATTTTTCGCAAGTACGTTATACAATCACAAGCAATAGATGATTACCTTTAATTTCACTATTAACATTATATGATCAAACCAGCTCCCTTAAGAGGCAGGGAGAGGGCACCGGTGCCAAATATCTCGCTATTCCTTACAGATCTCACGTGTTTCTTCTACATCACTTTCTTCATTTATTGTTATGCTGACAATAAAAGCAGATGAAATCCTATCACACAGTGGAGTTTGCTTCGACCTCCGACACATACGGAACGGACGTGTGCTCAGACGCGGGACGAAAATAAGCGTACAGTCGAAACAGATTTTTAGATACCCATCAGGTAGGTATCTACAGTGACGTCAGGTTAGAAACCAAACGCGAAAAACCGAACTGTAAACTCCTGTTTGCCACAAACTATTTGTAGTTCAACAAATTCCACAGTGACATTTTGTGGCGGCCAGTGTTAGCCTCGTACAATACTATGTCTATCGACGTAGTATATTCGGCGTTCACGGGCGTATATTTCGCGGGAAATGTTAACCTCTTGATCGTTCAACTGGAATGTGAAGCTCTGACGCCACACGGCGTACGCTCTATTTATCGTTGTGAACTGCTTATATTAACAGTCAATAATCGTGAAATTTCCCTAATGAACTGTGTTTGGATGGTCACACTAAATAAACTCCTATCTCATTTTTATGAAGATAAAAAGCTGGGATTTTAATTCATGCGATTCTTCCTAATTGATTTACCGTATTCTCTACTACCTTTTTGATACTCCATTTGGAACCGTAACAAGAATCTAAATGGTATTCCTCGCGTATACCTAATTCTAAGTCATTACAGAGAAGTTCTATATTAATTGTCATCAACATTTACGTAACTAATATATTAAAGCATACCATTCGTTAGAAACAACATCGATTAAAATGTATCGTTATACGTATATCGTTTTTAAAAATAAATCGTGAAATTTGTTTACATGAAGATACAAACTGCTAGGTGTGATCGCACTATAAAGTTGAAACTTTTGAAATATACAGATGACTCGTTTAAATGTTTTTTATTTCAGTTATCAAATATTACTACAAAAATAAACTTTCAACTTGCGATGACGTTACACTGAGATTAGTTTAGCGGCCTTATTCCAATTGAACGTAAGCTTTACAGAAATTTACACGTATTCTGTGACATGTATTCAGTAAATATATATTTATAGCGTTCGACCGAATTCTCACGAGTGTATTAAAAATTATCGCCCTTTTCAGAACTAATTAAACAATACAATGTACTCAAAGTAGCGATCATTTAGGCGAAAACAAATTATGCGAGATTAGATGGGCGCTCGTTAAATTTGTATTTACTCTGATATAAAGAATTTCTGAACGAGCCTATTTCACATATTGCTGAGACATGATTTTGCTAAAGCGCTTTTTACGTACAATATGTTCAAGTGTATCTTAATATATCCGAAAGACAATTCATTATAACGACAATACAATGATATCTTTAATGGCGGAACATTAAGAAAAGTTAGACGCTTGTGTTGCCCGCGGAACGTTAACAGCTTCGGCGACAGTCATTCGACACCTTGTTATATTTGTATTGTTCGTGTTAACGACACTCTGTCTTGAAGAAAACACTTCGCCTTAATACAAATAAACATATTAGCTAACTTACCGAATAATCACAATAATAACATATTCATATCCTGGGACTAGTTGCGCACGTCCATCTGGTTGCAAACTAAATAGTGCTTGTACTATGGTGATCAGGCAGCTGACACACACATGTAAATTTTCATATAAATACTCGTTTAAATAATGTTACACCCCAACTGAGAACAAATAGGTACTCGTGCTCGGCACACAAATATTTATTCTGGGTGGGAATTCAATGAGATTCGTTTTTCGAGATAAAATAAAGTCAAAAAGTTTTTAAAATGTTTAACTTTTTATATAATTTCAAAGTTTTTTTTTCATCTTAATTCCAAAAGTATACAAAATATGTAAATGATGATTTCGCGGCGAAGCGGGTGAATGATACCGAATGTTACATAATATAAAATCTACCCACAGACAGAGCTCTCCATACACAGATGGACATAAAGCAAATATTAGCGCGTGGTGAGGCCACAACGAGCGCGCCAGCGGCTGACAGCCAGTTAATTGAACCACTCGCTGGCTGTCCGCTGCGCGCTCGGAGGACTTCGACTCTCCAAAGACAAACATAGCTGTCCTACACATTTACCAGCTACGACTTGTGGATATATGATTATTAGTCATACAAATGCATATTGTATTTAGACAGAACAAAAAACAGATAACGGGATATAATTTAAATAAAATGTACCAATGAACACATTGAGTTTCGCCCGGTCAATTGAAGGATAATAACGGACAGAACGGTGGCAATTGTCTTTCTGATAGACTTGCCTACAATATTAGTACCTACTAAAAATCAGAAGTTTACTGAAAACTGAAAGCTCAAGTTATTTAAGGTATACAAATTACCGAAGAGCTTACGGCTCAGACTAAAACATACTCGAAAAAGAAAACGAAGAGAATAATGAACTAAATTCGAGTACTCTCCGTCCCCGCCGCTTAGTTGGAGGACTCGACTTCATGAATAACTACTGATAACGATATCATTGAACTCTATAATCAGAACGTTATAACGCTCTACACTTATCACTAGTAAACAGAACTAATCGCCCATTTATACTTATCACAATATCTGCATTGATTTATATTATACACGTAACACCACGCCTGTAATCTCCGAAAGGATAGGCCGAGGAGTGTCGTACTATTGCCATACACCGGGCACAGATCCAGACTCCGAGTAACTATTAGAAATTCTAAATTAGGAAAATCCAATAGTACCCGACCTGAGATTCGAAACCAGAACTTCCCGATCGGCAGTCGCGCTTGCCGTGACTCGACCAACGAGGCAGTCGAGTAATTACATTATAAGACCTAATGATTTTAATAATTGAGTATAATTCAACAGTATAAGCGTAAATAACAAAAACTTTGAACTCAGTAAAATATTTATGTAATAATTCACAGTAAGTCAGACATTGCATGAATAATAGAAATGCGTTGGGGCGCGATACCTTTAGAACATTCCATAAAACAAGCTCTGTCACAAATCCAAATTACGATAATATGTTAAGCCCCAGCAGTAAAAATAAAGCGTAAAACAGGGGATCCAAATTGGCGGCGGGCAACGATCGCGTCCGGCGGTCATCCTTTGTCCCGCGACGCCGCGTCCGCTGGCAAATGAATTTTATTGGGATAGTCATTTGGAAAAGCTTTTGGGATGCGGTCCCAATACTCATGAATAAGTCTTACATAATATGTACATACATAACCCACGCTAAAACTAAAAATATAGTCTCACAATGTACTCTCGTTTGCTAGAGTAATTTATTTATCTTCAAGTAAATTCAATCTGTGAACTGTACACGATGAATTATACGTTATTTAACATAACTCCCCAATATAATCAATTTCTTGATAAAAGCAATGAAACAGTTATTTCACATTGTATTATTGCTCGTACAGTACACTAAGCCGCGTTCACGGAGACAAACGACGCGTTATTCCTCCACAGAGGTGATTCGTGACTATGATTAAATGCAGAATACCCCTAATTTAAAAAGCTTTATACGACGGGAAGACGGCGAAACGGGGATTCTCATAAAGCGTTCCCGCTTTATGCGACGATAAAATAAATAACCCACAGGAATAATAAAAGATCACGAACATCCTTTGTTGCCGATACATTCTATTTACCCGGCAAATATACACAGTCATTTGGTCCGTTCATTTGTAGCGGGCTCGCGGTAAGTGCTACGAAACTACTTGTCGATTAAGAATGTATTAGTAGGTATCAAGAATATGTTGCGGCCGCGTGCAGCTTCTAAGTGATAAATAATAAGTTTCAGTCTTAAAAACGTATGTTACTGAGTTTAAAATTTTTATTCAACTTTTAAAAATCTATATTTCCAACAATTGACCAGAATATTTTAAAAAATAATTGGAGAGCCATGTCTTGGCATAGCGAAATAACTTCGATTGTTATATTTCAAATATGAAAAAGATTTGTTTCATTTAATGGTTCATAGTTTATCAACGCCCATTGCTTTGCAGGACTCGTATGCCTTATCCCGTAAATATACAAGAATTCAATTTTTAATATACACTCAACAACAATTTCACAAATGCTACTCACAAAGGTATTCTCGCTAAAAGTGCCCTAACTTGTAACGAAACCTAACTTTATTTTGTGACTTTAATAAGCTTTTGGTTTCATAACTGGATCAAGTCGTGCTATTAATAAAGTAGTTACCAGTTCTCTGCAGGAACATCCACTAATAAGGTAACGCGTGTACCCAGGGCAACATTAATGTCGAATATTTATCGCCCGAGGGGAAATTAATTGATTAGTGAAGGTAGCTCGCAAAACTACCTATCAAAATTGTCTATTATTATCGAAGAACCTGAGAAAGAAGCTGTCTCTTACATAACGAACATATAAGCGGAACGTTAGCACATTTTATGTACATATATAAAAATAAGTATAGTTCTGATACAAAATATTCTGAATGCTAAACAACTATAAATCGCAAGTATCACATTTTACAATTGCGACATCTTAGGTACTTTAAATGTATGTGGGACGTTTAATATTTTTCGAGTAGGTAAGACAAGGAAGGGATAGAAATGACGAGATAGGTGGGTAAAATGGTTTCATCCCTGACCTGTACTAACCCAGTTCACTCGATGCCGTCGCACGTTTTATAAACTCGTTTCAAACCTACCCCATACAAGCACACCACAAATGCCGATCGCGCGAGCATTTCTCAACTCCTCAAAGAACGTGTAGTTGCAGAAGAGCGCAGAATCCTTTGTGCGTAAAAACCTATGTGAAGTATCGTCTACTTCCAGAAACCCGTTTTAATGCAGTTCCGTTCCTCTTACACTGAATAGGCTCAAAAGTATATGAGGAAACATTTGCGATGTAACATTAAACATATCTCCAAAAAGAAGACTTACTTCATATTAACCATATTTCAGTCATGACACAGTTATAAAGCGATATTTTGTTTTCGCGAAAATGTACCTGGATATAAATATTTAGACATATATTGGAAGTAAAACGAAAAACTCTTATAAAATTTACAAATCAATATTTCATCGATCACAAAAATATGAAATATATATTCGTATGACCGAATATTAAATGTATCGGCACTAAATTGAATTTAGTCTATAATACTTAATTAACACTAATCGGCCGTGGATTAGTGTGGACGATCCGCGCGAACTGTGCACGACCATTACATATAAAGCATTCAAAAATTTAGATCTGGACCTACATCACATATCTACTCTCAATTGCAAGGTATGTCTCAAACATTTTCGGGACATAATACTTTGTGCACATCAGCTACTAAGTAATTAATATTACTAACTGGCTAGCGTGCCCGAAACGGAAACAGGCTTTGTTTGAAGAATTACAAAAGTGTACTCGAACGATGCCAACGGACAGGGACCCCTATTTGCCGGGATCACTCTCCAATTCGCTAACTAGCCACGATTATTCCGTTCTGTATTTGAATAGGACCGTCGTCCATTGATCCTCTAACCGCATCGGTACAAAATTGTTCTAATGACAAAGCTCATAAAATGAAAACAATTGCGAGAGCCACAAACAGAATGTATTTCCTAAAGACAAGCCATTGGTGAAAGAATTATAATATAAGGAGGCGAGCGGTTATTGTGAAACACCAAGTTTTATATATTATATTGTTGTATATAGAATACTAATGTCTTTTTATTCTATTCAAATAGTCTCGCCATTAAATTTTTATATATAAGATTACAAGTTCGTAAAATATTTTTTATCAAATTTAAAACAATTATGTGTAAATGAGTCATAAAAATCTATTCGTGGAGCACGACAGAAACCTCTACGATCGACGTACTAATTGCTGTACATCCGGTGCTAACTGAACACCAGCGACAATCATTTGCCTGAAAATTTCTCCATGATGATAACAAAGAAATGCTATCCTGACTTACTCGTATACTTAATAAACGAATATATATGTAATAAACTTACAAACGGTTTCGACACCAATTGTAATTATAGACGTGTAACAATACTTCAGTACTAAGTTATTTTTATTATTATAAGTTAGTACACCATATTGCGTACATTTACGTAAAAATGATGTAAGGTTAATGAAACTGTGATCAAAGGCACGCATTCGCCACACCGGCAGCCACGACAGACGACGGTTTGGTCCAGTACGCGCTAAATGAATTATCGACAACGCGGCATGTTCCGTGGGCTGGAGGCATACACTGACACAACACACGACGCACGGGTAATTATTGCACTAGTGTTCAACCTGTATGAGCTATTACTCATTTATATTAAACTCTACATGAAATATTAGTTAATATGTCGGGTTGTAGCATTCCTGGCGCTGACGTAGTCGTACAGCATGGATAAACAACACTACAACACTACACATATAAACAACATATATAAGCGCATTAATAAGTTAAAATAACAAAATATCAAATTTTCATGCAATATATTACTCCAAGTATATCTGTCCCACAATAGGATTACAGTAGCCATTATTGTTAACGGCATTTGTTAAGTTCTGTAGTACAAGAGACGTTCCCACACAGTCCTTAGTATTTGTCAGGGATGATATTGGGGTGGGATATAGATAAAAACGATATATACACTTGGTGAAAAGAAAGATCAAATTTAGTTACAAAAATACATGAAATGTGTCACGGGAGGCACTGCTCGCGGGGCCGGCCGACGGCTGGCGAGCTCGAATGAAGAAAATGTTACGACGTATCGCGGATTCATATTATTCTTTTTGTTACAAAATGGCTTCTCGGTCGCTTTTGTTACTAGATGTATAGAGCACGCTATGTATTGCAATAAAGCTTTAGGTACAGCTGTTAGTGTACTTCTCGTACATGGCTGTAAACTGTTACGTACGGCTGGCTCATATATCTTATCTTTTAACCGCTCGTGAATCTAACATATTTTACTGAAATCCGATGACTTGCACCAATGTACATGGCAATAACTTAATCGAAGTGGTAGAAAAATACGACCAACATGTGACACATGTTCTAGCAGTATCAGTTGTAACTGTTAAACCTACAAAAGACACGAGAATGCTATACAGTCAGCAGATAAGGCAACACTATGTAACGGATCCCAATAACTGTCATGACAAATCCGAAAACGGGTGAAAAACTCGGCTCACACGTTGTACTTATACATACTTACCTACTTTCACCTTACTTGAGCAGAGTATTAAAAAATGTCTCTTGTAACTTCGGTTATTTTGTAACTCCAACGTATAACATAAATGGACAAACGTGGGAGTATACTACATCCCTCTGTTTATCCCTTCGAGGAAATACAGGCGTGAAGTTGTTTTAGTTTTTTAAATGTGCGTATATAATGTAAGATAGCTATCGCCGGCGGCAATCGACACGTCTCAACGTAACAAGAACTAGCGCCGTCTCAGAGATTCATTACATTATTCCTTTTGTTACTAGTGTGGGTGCGAGGGTACGTTTTGCGAGCGTGTCAGCTAGCAATTCTCAAGTCATACGTAACGTGCGAGTACTTGTGAGGAGGCCACTTGAAGGTATTCGATGATAACAGTTATTATTTATTAGAGCGTCTCAAATATTTACAGGAAAAGAGCCGTACAGGTAGGTACTTTGGATAAATTAAACAATGCAATTATTACTTTATATATGGATTTAACCCTTCTCTTTCTGGGAGGACACCCGTGTTTAACAGTGGAACGTTAAAAAAAGGTTGATGGTGATGATTAATTTATGTAGAATACGACTTCGCATACTTTCTTTGAACTTGGGACAGTAAAAAGACAATAACTCTTATCAAAGTAATACTAAAGAGAATAGCATTTAACTACTCAGTTGTTCAAATTCATTTTCCGCAGTAGAAGCAACTTCACAAAGCTTTTGAAGTATCTACACTACGATGTGCCAAACTTCGGCTCGTATGAGAGTTCTATATTTGAATTTCCTTTTTGAGGGAAATTAAGAACATAAAAGGTATTCGACTCTTAGAAAAATAATATCGAAGGATAATTAAATGCTATTTTAAATATTAAATACTCGAGTATATATCGCCAATTAGCAATGTTAACATTATGGTCTTACTGATCAAAGGTGGTAAGCAGGCAGACACGCCGCTTTAAAAAGTGTTCCAATATAGTCCCCACGGATTTTAATGTAATATTCTGGGTTATAATTAACATTTTATAGAATCTATATAACTGTAGAAACATAATCTCTCTAACAACCAACAATGAATATTTATAAACAATATTACCCATATTTTGTTGAATAATTAATTTAACTACCTAGATTTCCTAAATTCAAATAATCCGTTACAAAAACATACAAAATCAATTAAATCGAAATACCTAGTGCGGTACAATGTGCAAGGACGATCGATAACTATTGTAATACGCTGCCGGCCGCGCGATACATCGTGCAGCATAAATGCCTAATTAGTTGTGTGTGCTGTAATATATTTGAACACACCGACCATGGTGTTCGCCGCGGAAATATTAGTTGGAAACTTAACGGCAGTGTATTATGTTTATAACCATTCAACACTACAATATATAAGCTTAAGCGCGTATATCTTAATGTAGTTGTGCATTAAGTAACCGGGACATAGTAAAACACGAAGAATTACAAGAAAGATAAAAAGGGTCAACTGAATCGATATCATAAAAGATATATTTATATGAAAATTTACTGACGTGCAAAAATTTTCATTTGAAGGCAGCTCTACTATTGCACTCATTTTATTCTACTCATAGTAATATAAAATAGAATTAATGAGCATATCAAATAAATACCATTCTACTGGCGCATACGCTACACTTTATAGAAAATTTGTTATTCGACATATTATGTTGGCAATAATAACATCGAAAAAAAGAATTACATTTTTAAACAGTAAACACTTGGAGGTCATAGATATTGTGTTTTAAAGTCGCTCTACATTTATTATCATCATCAGCCTATCTATCTCAGTCCACTGCTGGACATAGGCTTTCCCCAATGAGCGGCATCGCGACATGTCCTCCGCTTGTGGCATCCAGTGACTGCCTGCAACCTTACACAAATCGTAATCCCACTGGGCCGGAAGGAATTAAAATTTTATATCCAGTTGATAACGTCTATTATACATTATTGACATTTATTTATACCATCCGCAAAAAATACTTAATACATTTTAATTTAATCTAATAAATCTAAATAATTTTATTTTAATCATTTTTAACTAATTTCTTCACGCCCCAATATTCGTATAATCAGGGATCAATACGGGTATATCCAGGAGTGGAAGACTACGCAGTATCGTGTTAGGTCGGCCATCTGGTGTGTCTCAGAAGGAACAGTCTTGCTTTAATAAATGACTGTCCATACCCTTTGTAGATTTCAAGAGCGGTCTCAGCGAGCGTTGTTATCCTTACCTGATACAAAAAAAAATCCTGTAATACATTTTGTTTTATTTCAATATGAAACAAAAGAATGCGCGCAATATCATGTAGTCGTTATCAGTACACAATTCCATATACGAATCAATGCCGAGACGTTATGTTAAGCGCCACGGGACATCGGCTTCAAAAATATTTGGCAGTTCAATATATCATTCCATTATTAAAATATTCACAAACAGCATCATTTATTGTTTATTAGCCGCCAGCCTCCGCGTGAACACTTGGAGTATACGATGTTAACATGTCGAGTCACCGTTAACCTCTAATTAACATCACCGGTCACAAAGTCCCCGTGTACCGAAACTGCTATTACAGCCCCCTCCACCCCCTCCACTATCGACCCGCCACGTGAGTGCATTGTCAGCTGTTCATTTGTTTTTCCATTGGATTCCACAAGATTACAATAAATGAAATGACACCAATGTCGATTAATAGCTGAAAGCATGCAAACAAATATTGACCGGATCCCAATAATGGTTTAAAATCGAAGCATATTTTCAATTTCAGGTAGGTGCCCATTTTTCGAAGAGCGTTGTGCCAGTCGCGACAGTGAATTATGTTAAGACCTTTAGGAAATGGATTCCTCATTAAGTATTTTACATTTAGATCTTTCTAATGTCCCTCTGAAAATATAACATCACCTAATAACAACTATATTGCTCTGAAGCGATAGGCAGAAAAAAGTAGCAAAATTGCGTCATAAATAAAAAAAAGGAAAATTACCAACAACTTATATTACAGTTTCACTGACTTTAATTGTTATTACATATAAATACATTGTCCGGCAAGTCCGCTGGCGGAAAAATATTAGTTTGATATCTTGCCTATTTTTGGTGCCAAGCAAAGGTCATAACACTGACACTAAAGCACACTCGCGTTTCACGACCTACCTCGTAAGGGGCTTGGAGTGATGAGATAATAAATGATTATGTACTTAATATTTGTTGCATAGATGTTTCACAAAAGGGGTAGATATTTCATAACATTTATAAGTAGTATAAGAATCGTAATTATAATTTAGATATTTACAGAATTTCAAGATCTTGTGAAGACAAAGACCATAGTTACGTCCACGAGTGATTGACGCTTATTCAGATGAAACACATGTATAATAATAATATCCGTATACGTTGTGTGATGTTATTCCTTATTTTACAAATGAAACAGTATTCATTTATATTAATAGGAAAATGTGATACTAAAAGGCATTAAGTTCGCCACAAGGCGTTAAGTCCGCCCTTTGTTATGCCTGTTTTTGGTGTCCAATAAAGAGTAAATAAAATAAATAAATAAAAGTATTTGAAACATTGGAGCAGAAGTATTTACAAATAAAAATAAAGAATACTACGTAACAGCACGCCTATAATCCCCGAAGGAATAGGCAGAGGAGTGTAGTACACTCCCACGTTTCACCAGTTACGTTTGTCCCATGGAATAGGTGGTAAGCCTATTGCCATACA
>DWMG01003421.1:0-11930 GCA_018244855.1 Elbella merops
TTCAGAAGACAAGTCTACGACAAGACAGAAGACCTATTGGCGTCTTTTTTATTGATAGAATGAACTAGGATTTTCTTATTAGAAAGTGGGTTCGTGTATTTTACGAGTAGTGCAGGAAAAGCGCGTTATGCTGGGAAGCCAATTGATACCACTGCACATTCTTAAAACCACTGCAGCGATACTGTTCAGCCCAGTCAATTTCGTAATGCTAAGAGATAACGTAGCTTACCCGATATTTCTTACAGAGATGTACTAGATGTACAGAGATGTACTAGGTTATATTCAGTCTGTTTGTTTAAGGTAACTTCACTTGACTTCCTAAGACAAAACCGCTGTATTTTATTATTATTAGATATAAAAATAGACTTGAATAAAATGCACTTTATACAAAATTCCTCATGTGTAATTCCCCTCCCTTCCAATTTCCTCATTCAAGAAATGTGGTACATAAAGTGATATGACGGTTGTAATCCCAAAAGAGGTAGACAGAGGAGTGTAGTAAGCTTTCACGTCTAACCAGCTACGTTATAGGTATGTACCTACGTCCCATTATGGAAGAGGAGGCAAACTTATTGCTATACAACGTTAACAAATCAAAACTCCAAGCTACTACTAGTAATTGCAAGTCAGAAAAACCCATAAACAAAATCCCAATAAATATAATACTTGTAAATGAAATAAACAAACCGAAAATAGAAAAAAAACCGTAACAAGAGTGAACGCAGTCGTCAATTAATTGCTCCGTATTACCCGGGCCGGACAGCCGCAGAACAGATGTGACGTCACGCGTCAAATTAGTAACGGGCGCATTCCTCCATTTTGCTTTTTTAAATTTCGAATGCCGGATGATTGGCGCCTGACAGCGAGCGGCGGCCATTTGACTGGAAACGAACGTATCGCCCAATGAGTGGCATAGCGGCGAAAATGGTTTTTAAAAACAGTTAAAGGACATTCTATTAGGTTCTTCATTTGATCATTTGAAATGCAGTGAACTTTAACCTTTCACAACATTATCTTGCCGAGTTTTTAATTAGGCGTAGGTTTGTTATTTGTACGTAACGAAGAAGATGCGAAGAATTCCTCCTTTGAGATAATTTTATTGCAATATTTAATTATAAACAGCAGTTTAACTTATATTTTTATTTTTTGCTTCAGTACCTACCTATTACATTAGACATGTGAACATGTAACTGACGTATGTTATTTACATAATACATTTTAGAAGTTATATTTTTTTATGCTATCATATAAAAAATTTAATTTTATTATGGGTCCTAAGGTTTATCAAACTTTGGAAGTTCACTTATTACGATTCCATATGCGAGTCTCGCAGGCCACTCATAATATTAAATTACGGTCGGGCTTACCTTAAACTTATCGAGGTTTTAAAAAAGGTCTCGTTCAAAGATTAGTTCGTGTAGTATTAGCCTATTCTCCGCAGATAACAGATTCTGCTTAATCAAAAAAAAAGCAATGGTGAATATACTTGTATTACCTAATATATTTACAACCTTGTTAATGTTAGGCAAAAAGTATACTTATATAATATAAATGTTTGGCACATTTATGCTAAAAGCTATTGTTAGTACATCCTTTTGTATCCCACAATGAACATTAAATCGTACGTCCTACCTGATGTTAGATACAGTTATAGATGATGACTAGGAGGCTTAGGAGGGCGGTCACCGCCAACCGGGGCGATGTGCGACACCGTCAGATAACCGCCTCAAACACCTGTAGATACATCCTTAAAGAATATCATTAAAAAAATTGCGTAATGGAGCTGTGAAGTTAACTAAGAGTAAATTAATAATTCATTATGTTGTATAATAATGTTTTAGCAAAGTATCTTAGTTGATCCTAATTTAGTAATCGAACAACAGTTCTATTTGCTTTTAAATTAACTACTAAGTACAATTTTTCACTATTACATACCTCGTCGCCTCTGAAATATTAATCTGTGACTTTAGATATTGCGGCATTGCAAAAGAAGTAAAAGTTTTTCGTTTCGCGTGCACCGCGTCGGAATAAAAAAACTTGTGTTTTTGTTCAAAATAATTTGCATACAACTGCACAGCTTTTTAGTCTTAGAATTTTATATTCTAAATGTATTTTTAGTCAAAGGTTATTGAAATAAACTAATAAATAATCGTGCATTTTTATTTTTCTCGTCGCATGTTTATAAAATGACCTTTAATTTTAATTTAATGCTTCAATTTAATGCTCTATATATTAGAATGTATTGTGACGTAAGAAAGAACATTTTTTAACCCATATTTAATTTTGGTATTGTTTCACATGTTCACCTTTATATTTAAAAGGGAATTAAAGTAGGTTTATAGTATTTTCGTTTAACAAAAACGTTTCCGTTGAGAACTTTTCAGAAGGCTTTAGTGATATTTTTTATAATATTCCCTTAAGAGACCACCAAGTTCAATTCTCTACAGCTCTATACCTACAGTCTAGATTCTTCTCTGTATACCAATGATCTGTTCCCGAAGCAGCCAATTTAGTGACCCCCCGTCGATCCGCTGTAACGAGATGTCCAACTTTTTGTCACTGGGGATTTGTTTTGCACCAGCTTTAGATTGTGAAGTGTTGTGCGCTATTATTATACAAATTTTCGCTACCCGCATTAAATGACAGTCGTCAAATTCGAACATAGGTATGTTAAATTTGAGGGACCCGGTTAATTAGACACCCTATATAAGCAGGTAGACTGTAAATAAACGTGTATCTATTGCCGACAGTTTTATACAACTAACTTAAAAAAATTAAGAACACTATTCTTTCACATCTTCCGCACTGCTGACGAAAACCTCTCGAATGAACCTTCACTGCATGAAAATCTTAGGCGTGCCATCTTTAGGCATAATAAGGCGGCGGTGCACGTCCCCGCTTTCATTGCCCTGACTGGAATTATGGGATTTATTGGCGGTACCAGAAGTCGATGAACCAGATCCACTGTTTCAAAGCCGGTCTATGGAGTTGCTGGACTTTCTTCGTCCACATCCATGAGTGGTAGATAAGGGGATAAGTGCCCTCCAGATATGGAAAGTACAGTTAATAACTATGCTTGCTTGTATGCTTGAAGCTTATGTAATTAAAAACAAACAAATATCAGCTACTGGCTCATAGCTCCCAACCAAGAATAAATAGCTTTGCTAATCCCGCTGATGCCAATATTATTTAACGAGAAACAATGACACGAGAGATAACGATGTTTAAATAAAAATTAACATTCATCAGATCCGACATAGCGGCCACGTCTTGGTAAAACCTTCTCCTCCAGATGGTTTGACGACCTGAAGAAGACAGCGGGAAGTTGCTGGTTTCGGACAGTCCAGGACCGGAAGGAGTGGCGACGATTAGGGGAAGCCTATGTCCAGCAGTGGACATCTAAAGGCTGATGATGAATTAATTAACTCATCTGCGAACGTGTAAAATATATATTTTAACAATACAATTACTTATTATCTTTAAAAAACATTGATGACGCTGTAAAGTGGATATCTATGTAAAAAGGTTGCGATTGATTATAACTGATCGCCAGGCAGAGTTGGGTTTCTTCCCATATAAAGAAAATTAATCCTATCACGTTATTGTAGAATTTGTTTGTGTCTACCATATCCTTGAGAACGAAAGCAGAAATGTACACGTATGATCTCTCGGACACTTCTACTAGGATATATAAGGTTTCTTAAGATGTTAATGGACTGTTTTTAGTAAAAATATCAAAGTCTTAAAAAACTTTAAAATCCGTTTTTAACAATTAATAATTTTAAAATTTTTGTAAATTGATAATTGGTTTGCTAAGCCCGTAAAATCTGTAGAATGCCTTTTTACTTCTCTAAGCATTTTATTAAGTTTAATGAAATATCACACAAAGGCACAAAATAGCCTTTGAGTCCAAGTTGCGATCCATTTGAGTATGGCAAATCGAATATACGAAATGTATGTGGGTCCGAGTTATATTAAGTCGGTTGTCCACTGGTAAATCAAACAAGTCGGTTGTTACTAACAGTAAGCCCAGTGAACTCATAATGAAAGTGCATATCATCAATAGAGGACTTACAGTAATGAAATTATATACTGACGGAAAACTCGTATAGGGTTTAATATACGTAAGAGTTATGTTCCCTTGGTATATTAAAAATAATAGTATCAAGGTAATATTTCCCGAACAGGCAGACAGAGGAGTCTAGTACATTCCCACATTTTACATGTGATGTCCCATATTGGAGTAGGGGCTAAGACACCGGGCTAATACACCGGGTAGCAATTAGAATTCCGAGCTACTACTATGCATTTCAGGTAAGACTTACTCAACGCTACCCGACATGTGGTTCGAACCCAGGACCTCTCGATCAATAATTGCGCTTACAACCAGTCGACTAGCGAGGCCTCTGTATGTTAATTTTTACCTTAAAATAGATTGCGAATCAACGACTTATCGTGAAAGTTCGGTTGGCGACTCGGTAATGGATCAACCCTTTAGGATTGTTAAACAGAACGCCAACGAACCGCGCAGAGTCAGCTGGGCAAATGATTCTACACTGTTCAGTATACTTTTCTGAGGCAGTCGCGATGAAAATCTGAATGTAGAAATTTTGAGTATAAATAGAATGTATTCGAAAATATTTTTCGGGTAATTGATTTATAGTAGAATAGTAATCAATTCCCCATTGCTGTAAAATCTAGTAAAATTTAAATAAGAAAGGTTCAAAACCATGATCGGGACCAAAACAAAATAATCAGAGATGAATGAACAAGCGTGTACCGGTTTGATATAAATAAAGGTTATTAATTTTGTGACTCACGCCGCATGCGCAAAGGGGTTGCCCTCGTAGCATGCGTCACTTGAAACACGCAATGCGAAAATTTTAATAATACCGGTTAACTTTAGCCGAGGCCAATGAAAAGATTTAATTAATAAAAGATGAGTACATTCATACAGTAATGGAAATACGCCTGTAATCCTCGAAGAGTTAGGCAGATAAGTGTAACACACTCCCACGTTTTACCACTTAGGTTTACGTCCTCCCATCTTGGGATACGAGGTGAGCGTATTGCCATACATCGCACACAAATCCAGTTAATTTAATGATACAAATTAACATTAGTGCATTGTCTCAGTTAATAGATTTTGGCATGTTTTAATAAGTATAAGTATAATTTTTGCATTTTATTTTGGTCAAAATTGGGGTTTAAGAGGAAATTAATTCAAAATTGAGATGAAACTAGTACTTCCAACGTTATATCGCACGAGGCTCTAAATGTACACAAATATGACGCGCCGTTGTGACAGACAACTTCGCTGATTGTTCCTGTTTGCTAGAGGCACCGCAATCATAGTTCTGTGATGTACGAGTTGTTAACTACTTGTTCTGAAGTAAATCATCCAATGGAGTAATTTCAAGTTGCGGTACAAAGTCTACGGGATTTTGGTCCTTTGTGTGTCAATTTCCGATTTCGACTTTGAATAACTTTCAGTCAAATATATGACACTGTAACAGGATTTATAGTTTCCAATGAGATAGCTACGTAGGTACCTATATGTATTTATTATCTCCCACCTTTTCTTTAAGCAAAGGTTAAAGATTGAATAGGTTTGCAAATTTACTTAAATTAAATATTGCTTACTAACATCAAATGTTCACTGTGATTGGAATACATTAGTTTATACATTAGTATCTATGTATATAAGCATAATTCATTTAGCACGTGATGCTCTCTGTCTAATTCGTAATGAGCCTGGCGTGATGGTGTAATAATAAATAATAACATGTGTGTATGCCACGACATGTAGCTCGGAGCAAATGCAAATATAAGGCACGATTGTGTTACATCACAACTTGCTGATTGCCGCTGTTTGCTGGCGGCTGCTGAGCCAATTTTGTGGCTTGTTTGATAAATAAGTCGTTAGATGTAAACTACTTGTAATCGTATAGAGCAACAATAATGAACCCATTAACGATTTCACGAATGTAACTTAATTTAATACTTTGTAAAATAGTTCTGCTCTGCATTTTGTCTATGGACTATTTAAGCTATGAAGGTTATGGAAATGCACGTAAAATACATTTTTTTTATTACTGTTACATATTTTAACGGTACTTACACATTTTAACGATATTTACACCCTAAAAAAAAATTTACGCATATGCGAGTAAGGTCATATTTAACCCTTAAGGTCATGTTTAATCCTTCTCTTTCTTTAGCTATTAACCCTAAAAATGGACGACGCAATTTCTATTTTATTAAATTCTTTGTTAAAATAATAAATACTAGTAAATAATCAAATTAAATAGCTTGAGTTAGCGGTTAAAGTGTGTGAACCACCCAGGAACAAACTAAAATACTGTAACGATCTCTTATCAGTTAAATAATGTTGGGGTGTTACATACACGTTACGATATAGTTTCTAGTTATATGTTTTGGAAGACTAATAAGCATAAACTAATATTTTATGACGTCATATAAATGTACATCCGTTACAGTACAGTAGGTACTATCGTTTTAAAAATGTTGTATGAGTCATACATACGAATGTATGTGTATACATACATATGTGAAAGATATTGTCATAATTGAAAGTGGTGAGTGGAGAGGTCCAATGTTTTTTCCATTTGAGAATTGAATCACATTACCCTATCATGTCTTAAACATAAGGTGCTCTGCTGTCTAAGGACGAACATTTCGTAAGTAAAGCAAAACTCCCGCTCCTGCGCTCGCTTGAGACGGTCGAAGATCGGATTTGAATGTAGAAAAGCTGGAAAATTAACATAATCCGGTATTTGCTGCCTGAAGTTCCTTTACTGATTCGCGAGACACCGATTCGGGGCGCCCTCTGCTTCGAAAACTTTAAACTCGGTTCAAACCCCAAAGGGGTGATATGGGAGTTAAAAGTTTTATGTTGAAACGTTGCAACTGTCTCTAACATGGTTATTGATAAGCGGTGTCGTATGTACCTACACAAATAACACCATGACCGGACGATATAATTTTTTTAAAACGAATGTAGCGTTAGTAAATAAATATGTATATACAAATAAATAAATTTTAAATTTAAATATCACTTGCTAACGGTGAAAGTAAACATCGTGAGGAAACCTGCACACCTTAGAATTTATTAAAAAAAATATATATTTTCTAAGGTGTGTGAAGTCTGCCAACCCGCCCTTGGCCAGCGTGGCAGACAATGGCCTTAACCCTCTCAATATGAGAGGAGACTCGTGTTGGAATTGTAATGGGTAAAAGAAAATACAAATAAATATATACGAGTACTTAGACTTAAAACCTATAAAGTAACGTAATGAAATGTATAAAGTAACGTAACGTAATGAAGTAGCTATACTTCTATACTTTGCTATACTTTGATTCCAAAAACATGTAAAAATTTTCGTTTCAGCGCTGCGACAAAAAAGTCACAGCTCCGCTACCTCTTCAATTTGAATGTCAGTTAGCAAGTGATTACATATTCCAAAAGTTTTCGCACAAAAAATGCGCTCTCAGGCCTTTTAGTAATAATACCCTAAAGTTGTTCTCTCTTCCTTTTTTCTTAGGGTAAAGCAAAAGGGTCTAAGGTCAAAAAAATGTGTTATAACAGTAATAAAAAAAGAAGTAATATAGTAAAATATTTTTCACGTACACAAGCAGAACACACGTGTTTTGCTTGTGTATCTGTTAATATGTTCTATATCTACAGATATCTATATCTACAGATATCCTATATCTACAGATATCATTTCACAATGCAATGGGCATTTCAATTAAAATCATCTCAATTTCATTTCATAATCCATTGGATCTTGTGGACAATAGAATATATAGTATTACGCTCGGGATTGGTTTACGTAAACAAGAAAAGCGCCATTATCAAGTGTTATGCGATTAATGTTCTTGATGCGATTAATGATCTTAGCTTTCAGGGTTAGTAACGTAACCGAACTTTATTTTAGAACCATTATCTTAGATTTCCAGTTAAAATTCTTTGTAACCTAATTACATATCAAATTGATTACTTTGATGTGATAGTACAGTATCAAAACCATAGTTCCAAATATGGGATCTATATGATTATTCAATGAGGTTTGTTTAATCGTTTAGCGCTTGTGGCTGAGAAAGAAAATATCCAGAACGAAAGCAATAACAACATCACTGCTGTATTTTCCCAATGAGGTAGGCAGCAGAGTGCAATAGCTATACTTCCAAGATTCACTTGTTACGATATACCGATGACAATGGAGTAGGGAGTGAGTCTATGGCCAAACACCGGACATCATCGTCATCATTCGTCATCATCATCAGCCTTTCTTAGTCCACTGCTGGACATAGGCCTCCCCCAAAGGGGGGGTTTATGCCCGTAATCTCCACGCTGAGCATGCGGGTTGGAGATCGCAAGGCACGGCTTGTCGCACCGCCGACGCTGCTGCCCGTCTTAATGTATTTATAATATCAAAACTCTTGGGTCAAAAATCTTGTCATATTTATCATTTGTTCAGTCATGCACTGTACTCATTGTTGCAGTAAAAATTCTATGTTCTGAACATATGTGTCTCCAAAATGCATAATTAAACTATAATAGAGCTCCCATCCAGCGCTCGCGGATAGCACGCCGTCCGAAACTGACATCGAATAACTGATTCAGTAGGTTGGTACTTTCCATTACTGTGACTTCACGCGGAAGCTTTTAAAAGTCTTTCTTGTGGTTGTAGAATCACAATCGCTTTATCTATTTTAGACTTTTATTAAATTTTTAGTAATGGCTTGGAGTCTGGATATGTGCCAGTGTATGGCCGTAGACTCACCCCCTATTCTATAATGGTACGTAAACGTATCTGGTGAAGCGTCGAAGTGTACTACACTCCTCTACTAACCCCTTCGGAGAATACAAGCGCCATATTGTGTATTTTTATTATATTGATCAACATTAATTTGTCTCATTCGACTGCTGGACACAGGCCACCTTTAACGATTTAAGTTCGCATTTGTATTTTACTCCAATTTATTTAATTTAGATACACAAATAAGCGAAGTATATACGTGCAGTATTTATTCAGTAATGATCTTAACTTTTAAACTTCGGCTCTAGGCTTTACTCTCTAAACTAACTTAAACTAGCTACACGCCAGACCTGACTAGAATTTAAAGTAGTTTTCTAGCAGTATTTTATAGGCTGATCTATTCAGATCTAGTTCGCGTACCTACGAGGGGTACAGTTTTGAGAAATAAAAATGCAATAAAATGGAAGACCAAAATAGGGCTGATTGCCTCATTGATCGAGTGGTTGCGAATGCTTATCGAGACACCCTGGGATCAGTCTAGGGTCGGGCAAACTATTACAGGGTTTTTCTAACTTAAATTCTGAGTAACAGCTAGGTGTCTCGATCTGTGTCTACACAGCTAGGTCTGTGTCAGCCTGGGCTCATCACCTATTCAATAGTGGTAGGTACGTAACGTAAAAGTGGGAGTGTACTACACTCTTCTGTCTACACCCGCAGGGGATACAGGCGCGATCTTCTTTTTTTAATAAAATAGGAAAAACAAAACGCAATATTCGTAATAATATTATATGTGTAGTAACTCAATCTGGAACAATGAAATTCATTTCTCACCATCGGAATGTGTTAAATGGAAAACAAAGATAAATCGACCCATTATAATTCCACTGTAGGAATATGGGTCTCCTCTCATACTGAGAGGGTTAAGGCCATAGTCTGCCACGCTGGCCAAGTGCGGGTTGGCAGACTCTACTCTATATTAGTATTTAATTATACCGTATTACTACCTTGTTATTGTTCTCTACTAAAGCCCAGCAGTTGTCGAAATTTTTAAAATTTTAAGCTTGAACATTATAAGGCTCTTAATGAACCTGTACTTTCTATTATACAGAGTAACATTTTTGACATTGACATTTGTAAAATTTAACTTGCTGCAGGCTACCATTCCCATCTTGTAGACACTCCCCTGAGCAGGATGACACGATTTGCTAAATCGTTTCTGTTACAGACTGCGAATGAGTGGAACTCCCTTCCGGCTTCCATTTTTCCCGATTTGTATAACCTGAAATTATTCAATACAAGATTGAAATGGCAAGCACGGCTGCTGATTGAGAGGTCCTGGGTTCGATCTAGTACTATCAGGGTTTTATAACATGGAATTCTTGTAGTAGTTCTGAGGATCTATGCTCGGTATTTCATAGTGGAACATAATGGATAACAGGAGAATCGTGGGAATGTACTAAACTTGTCTGCCTACCCCTTCGGAGAAGACAGGCGTGAAGGCAAAAAAGTGTCTAATTTACATATACATATGTGTATACTAAAACATTATCTGCCAACATAATAAACTACCTTGGCACAGAATGCTCACAATAGACAATTAGCGAAAATTATATTATTCACGAAAACTTGTATAAATTATGTACATTGTTCTTATAATATTTTTTATTGTGTATTACAATTACTTCACTGGCAATGAAATTCAACATTTTTGTGCAAATTATAGACCAAATTGTACGAACCGAGGTCTAGAACTTGAATTAATTCAGGTTGTTTTATATTTCAATCGTTTTTTTATTATTAATTTACATACCAACTATTTTTTATTACGCAATATTTTGTCGCATACTTTTGATTTAATCTATGTATGAATTTGTCTGAAACTGGAATGACCCGATATTCCATATCAATGCACAGCAAATCTATTTTTAAATTTTTTTTTTTTAAATATCCCTCTGTTCGTAAATTAGTATAATGCACTTCCTTTTAAATTATTTTCAAAACAAATTAAATTCAAAATAAACTTCGTCTCAACAGTTCATGTAGGTAATCTGTGAATATTATCTGTACATTAAGCCAATAACAAGTCTATACAAACACTTCACTGCTGTGAGTCACTCCTCAAATGTTTCTTTGAACTACTCATTCAATTTAACCAAAATTTTTAATACTCAGAAGCAATTATAGGAAGCATTAATAATTGTATTAACAATGTGTGTTAATTGACATTTAGAGACTTATTACTACAGTCTCGTTTGAGAACAGTAGCAGATGTCCATAGGCAAAATTGGCCACTTATGACTATTGTCTACCCAATCGGTACTCTCTTCAATGAAAAATAAAGTCGAAAGTATACAAACAATGCAACCGTTATAAGTGCAAGTTATCCATTTAATTTATTCTTTGTTACTACACATTTACATTTTAATGTACCGAAAATATATTTAGTTGCGTCGAAATACGTAATGAAATTAAAACCTTGAACTAGACACCAAGCCCCACTTGAACCCAGCTATAGCAAATAGCTTTCAGATGTGCTCATCTTCATACCCAGAACTATAAAAATATTCGCAAATCAGATGCGGCACAAAACAACTATACATTTTTAATGAGTCCTAACGTAACTAGTTTGACAGTTATGTGTCAAAAATATTGTAATTCTCGAGCCTCGTATAGCTAAGAACATCTTTTGATTGTCATTTAACGTTAAACAATATTAATAAGTTATTTAATTGACAAATGTTAATATGTATATCCTCCGTAATCGATTTCGCAAAAGATACAACTGATAAGGAAAAAACATTGCATTGATACGCCTTAAAAACACCGTTAAAGCTTGCAGTATGTATATATTTTTTTCTTCACATTGTATGTTTTAAATATTAGTTATGGACTGTATTTGTTTAAAAATTAGATATTATTTATACACCTACACCGCATAAACATTTATGTTTCAAAACAGAATTTAAACCTCTTTAAAGGTAAGATGGATAGGCTTTTTCTAGGTGTAGGTACGCTTTCTATTTTGCACTTTCCTAATAGCGGGATTGCGTCGAAACGCTAGCTTATCATATAGATACTAAAATACAAATAAAGTATGACTCAGTTGTGAGAAAAGTTGCTTCGTTTTTTCCTTTCAAAAATTGC
>DWMG01003422.1:0-11929 GCA_018244855.1 Elbella merops
AAGAGCAGTTATGGTTGGAACATATATTGTCATACAAATGTTCTAATACGAAAGTCAGTAATGGGATGATTTTCCGTGGAATGAGTGGTGCCATCGTCCTTACACAATTAAAGATGAAGAGCTGTATATTTTTCAGCTATCTGATTCTGAATCTCCTTAAGGTCTCTGGTCGCCATCGTTTTCGTCACGGCGCCGCGGGCGTTGTGAACGTGTCGCAAGCGATGCAAATGTCAAATTCGGCTCTCAACGCGCACGGGGCGCATGATTGATTGGCTTGTGTTCTTTTAGGTATTTCAGCGTGAGAATTCAAGTGTAAATGTCTTTTTTTAATAATCACAACCTTTAGCTTCGTCCGTTTCATTCGCCGGTTATTTCAACAGTGGTCAACATGGTCAGTCGTTCAACGCTAATGATGAAGTTAGTTTACAACATGGTTTATTAGGTTTTTGGTAGAAATGCTCGCGGATGTGGCGTCATATTACCACACCCTTGATTACCAGTGTGGACTCGATCAATCGACAGTGGTTCATACACCGCGGCGGGTATTTCGCCGCTTGGGTACGAGTGTTCGGGCCTCGAGCATCCCCTCTTTACCCGGGCGGTCTATATACTAAATATAAATCATCTTCCCGCACCCAATAATATAAATATAATAAAAATAAATATGCAACCAATCCGAAGCTCGAATTGTATTAATTATACAGATATATTTACAATAAAATATGTTGGTTCACAAACGCAATCCACAACCCACTTCAGTGTGCAAAAATAGTAGGTACCTACTAATAATTTTTTTTAACAATAAATATAGGACAACAAAAAATATTTTTAATAACTGTTTTTGACGATGTCACACGTGCCCTGAGTAAATATGTATGTACACGCCTTATATAACCACAGAGTATAAATAATGTCGCTATGGCTTTATAACACTTGGCATATGGTAGAGAATGAAAATTTGAAACTATACGCCGCCAACGGCAGTGACGGGGCTGGCACACACAAGATATACCTACTCGTATTCTTGATATTTTACGGTGTTTTTAATAACAGTATAATGACTTAAATCTTCGTGTTTAATCATTTTTGTGTTGTATTTGTATGAGGGAATAAAAGAAATGTGTAGAAATTAATTTTTTTGTTCTTGAAATCTATGTATATAATATATATATTGGGCCTGACAAATAGGCAGATGGGCTACCTGATTGTAGTTTTTACTTTAGGTGTTGCCGATTAACACTTGCAACATCTGAGGAGTGGCAAATAGCTAGCTAGCTGGCTTTTTTGCACCTTTCTTAAAGAGCCCCTTATGATAGTGCTACGGGAAAGCCTAAGAAGAAAACTATTTTACACGTGTGCGATCAAAACGAGCATGCAAATCGAACTGTAGAGGACCTCCGTGAGTCCAGCCCATTTTACCGTAAATAGAGCTTTGGAGGAAGGGTGACACAAGCACCAGATTGGTTAAGCAATATAATCCTTACAATTATTTTAATGTGTACGTAAATCATTTTCTATACACCCACACTTGTCATAGTCAAAATTGAGTGTACCATAAAAAACATATTTGACAACCCTAAAAAATTAAAACCGAAACGTCGGTTATGCAAGCCGAGCGCCAAAACCAACAGACAGTCCGACCTCAGCACAACTTGATTGATTGAAAAGTTTATTCTATTGTTTTCGCTCGCGAGGCTTGTAATTATACAGAACGGAACGTGTCGATGTTTATATTTACCTACCAGTGTGTGCGTGGATAAGATCATCTTACACACGCGGACACATACACATATAGTAATATATGAGATGATTACAAAATAGATTCATTCATATTCTAAGAGCAGTCACTTCAAAAGCGATTTTAGAATTAATCGATATAATATATCGATATTAGTGATCATAACTTGAACCACTGAATACATTTTAAGAAAATTTTCATAGAAATAAATAGAACGGCACGGGATCACGATAGTCGTTTTAGAATATTTTAAAATAAACCACTAAAACAGTAAAGCCACTGTTGTAAAACTATATCCTGATCCATTTCAAAAAACTTGTCCATTATAAGTCAAGTTCCAAAAAACCAATATATCGAAGACCGAAATGCCTGTGGACATAGCGCATTCTTTAACGGCGACTTATTTGTATTTCCCAATGTTATTGCCAAAAACATCTCAATAGACTGGACCGTTCGGTCATAACCACTTAAAGCGACAAGCGACGCTGTTGGCTCTAATAACATACAATGTTTACCGAATAATGGGCCAGGCCGGCCAAAAATACACACGAAGCCGGCAAACACGCAAACGCTGAGACACCAAATATTTCCGTAAAAAGAACAACACTGTGGCTAAGGTGCAACGATTCTAATTAAAGCTCAAAGCTTCTCAGAATAATTCCAATGTTAACAACCCCGTGTCACGTAAAAAGGACGAGCAAGAAAATACACGGCCATATTCAAATTGCCTCCCGATTACCGTGCCAAAGTGCGAAGGAACCCATCATTTCGGTAGCCGACATCAAGAAAATAAAGCTTGCCATTATTCAGGAACCCGCCAAATTTTTACCTGTCAAAAAACTGAAGAGAAAAAGAGATGCAATTTTTATGGATGCTCCGCTAACAAAGGCTGCTGGCGCGCTGTTTTCGCGGTAATATTTTCAAAATGGCTGCCAACGTCCCGTTCGCCGTTGTCCGCACACGTGAGTGATTGTTGAACCATCTTCGCGATGGCGCGGGCATCTTCTAATTGCGATGTTCGTTGACCTTTTGGGGGAGATTTTTTATTGAACAACGTTCGATGGCTCGGTGGTCCCTATTAATCAGAATCGGAACGCCAATTTTTTCTCAACAATAATGTATTTAGGAGCTTGTACGGCTCGAACTGTCTCGAACTCCATTCTTACACGAACTGCTTTCTAATATACTGAACCATCGGTGGAATTCAAGTTTTAAATTGAAGCTAGCCTTGAATAATTACGGCATATCACACGTCTGGTTCGGGAACGAGCGAGCTTGACCCTGACATCTTTTGACGGTGTAATAAAGGGTTTTTATTAAATCAACGTCAGAAGTCCATTAAAGATGAGCCCCCGCCGCTGAGCCAAAGACATCAATCAAACGAGATACGGATACAAAAGAGACACTACAAAAAGGGTGGCCAGCAACGTCTCTGGGCAAGATTTCGTGTTTGCTTTTTGGAACCTAATTTGAATGTCTGTACAATTAGACAATGTTATTTCTCATGAAGCGAGGGAGCGCGCGAACATACATACATCACTGGTGAGCTTTTGTGGTTTGCCTTTTGATCTCGTGGTGAAGTCGTGAATATATTTTCGTGTTTTTTTCATGACAACATGCGGTAATGGAAGGGTGGATAAGAAATGATGGTTTGACGTAACGCATTAATCCCGTGTCAAGAGATCAAATAAAGTTTTTTTGTGTAACGCCCGTTCAGTTTGTTTCGACCGGATCCGTCAACAAAGCTGTATGATAATACAAAAATGTTAATATCAAAACATTTCTATGCTGTGTTTCGTTGAAAATGAAGTGCAGATTGGGAGTTTTAAGGTGTTTTGCTTTTGATGCTTTCTTTTTATTATTTTGGAAATTTAATGGAGATTGTTTCGGATCGTATCATCAGTTCACTGTCAGGCAACTATGGTTTTTAGTTGTTAGAGAAAAGAGACTAAAATGCCATTAAAAGTATCACATGTCACAAACTTTCTAGACCTCTTGTTACCACGTTTATTTGCGTCTAAACGAGGTTCAATTGTAGTCACGATGCCTTCTTTTTAAATATCTTATTTAGATCTCACAATCATTTGACTTGCAGTGCACAATCCCATTAGCTAAAGTGAGATGAACTGTACAACTGATTTACATCTGATATTTAACTGTAAGTAATAATTATCATGATTATGATCATCATCGTCATCGTCATGAAAAAGTGTAGACCACCAACTACTTCATACTGATTACCCATTTCAAATGGTCCTTGTTCGCTCCTCCATGACTGTCCAAACTTTGGGTTATTAAACAACAATCGTGTAAGCCATCTATAACCTTTACTTCAGTCATGACCGCTGTCCTGCAGGGACGTTCGATAGCATCGTGGGTTGGGCGGCGTTCGAGGGATAGTTTGTGTCACACTTGCCACAAAAAATACTGACATGAAAAAGCTTCTTTTTGTAGAGCCTTAAGAAGACACTTCCAAATTGTTAAGTAAATATTCTTACTTAATCTATTGCCGGGGTGTATGCGAACTCGATTAAAAAAACCTCGGCGAAATATTCAGAGGTTGAGTCCTTTTTATCTTCCTTCTAAAACAATGTCTAACATAATGTGGTATTCATGATAAGATCTCGTTAATAAGTTACAAGTTCAATATTTTGGCGGTAGCATGAAATAAGACGAGTAAGAATTTGGTAAAAAAGTAACAAAATGACCGTAATCCCCGAAGGGGTAGGCGGAGTAATCTTATAATCTAAGGGGCTTATATTATATCGTAAGTACCATGTGCGTGTAAGACTAAAATGGGGATCAAGAATATATGTATTTTTTAAACTACATAGATTTTAGACTAGCCAGTGATTAAAAAATGATTATTGAAAGGGTAAACAAACTGAACAGAAATGGCCTGTGTGAGCTACATCCGTCCCGACCTCAGACCTCCCGGCACTGATTGAGCGGGTCGGGAGTACCGAAATGTTTGGGCAACGCGTTATTTATCATAACGTGATCCTAATGGACCCAATCAGTTACATGGCATCGATGCAATGCGTTTATAAAAGAACGTTATTTTAAAACAAAAACCTAAAAGGATTGCTTAGACTCCTACACAGTAAGTGCCATAGATCACGTAATTCTGACCTCAACTAGCTTAGGTAGATGTCCTATCGAGTATCAAACCATCCTACTGGTTTCTTATGTGATTTAACGCTTAATACCACGATGATTGGCTTGTTGATAAGAGATAAGTTATTAAATTTCTCTTGGAATACGTTCTTTTTGCTTGTTATATTGTTAAAAGCCCGTTGTCATTAGAAAACAATTATTGGTAACAATTGCGTAATTTAATCTCCATAGCCCAAAAATATTCCAGCGTATTCAACAAAAGAGACAATAGATTTAAGTAGTGAAGACTACTTTCATTGCTAATTTGCAGATAGTTTCTAAGTGTTACGACGTAAAGGTCCGACGATTCTTAAGCAGAGGTTCCAATAAAATCATTGAAAATACTCGATGTATCGTGCAGCTTTGTTACCGTCACAATTTAAAACCTGCCATTGTGATATGGGCGCTAACAATTGACTATGGTGAATATTCTTAGATTCCATCAAACTCCTTAACCGTTTCTATTAAATAACAATATTATTAAAAACCTGGCTAGTAGATACTAATACTGCCATTCCTGCAATCTTGTTCGACGTCACTTGCAGATGTTAATGGACAGTGTGGACCACTTGTGTCTGCTGTTTGCTCGTGCCACTTCTCTTGACATAATGAAACGGGCACATGTGTTTCTTACCGATTAATTCGCAGATTTGAACTGGCTCTCGAGAGTTCACGAACTCTGTCCACTACATGTCTGATCAGATTACATAATGCACGATCCATTCAACAATTTATATAAGGTGGTATTTTTATACAACATATAGAGAAGACCAGCAAATCGAAGTTTCTCGTAAAATTATCATATAGTCATATATACAACATTACACATAAATACATATAATGTAAACATTTTACATATGTATAATATACACAGTTCTCTTAAGTATTATGTTCTAGTTATTAACAGAAAAATATTGCTTTATAACGCTGCAGAAGTTTAGGAGCATTTTTCAGCTCTGTCCATTCATTTTAATCTTCCAAAAGTTATCAATCAATCATGAGATTGTGATTATTACCATATATAAAACATATAAATAATTGTTCTGTTTTAAAACAAAAATAGCACATTAAACGTTGACAACTGGTTACCACACAAGGAATATGAATCGTGCGTTGCAGAGGTTACAAAACGATTAACGTGTTACGCAAGATCTGTGCAAACTTAAAACGTATGCGTGACAACCCTACGAGTACATGTCATTTTTATTCCACATCTGTTCTATGACGCTGGTGGCCATTAGAAAGGCGCATGAAATGATTGATTTCAGATCACCAGTGATAATTATACGCAGTTCGCAGTGCACGCGCTCGTGCGTGAAGACTGCGCCTGCGCACGCGTCGCTTAGTTATGGATATAAAAGTGGCAAGCTCCGATGCCCACGGCTGGGGAACACTGACCAATCGTAAGGAACCTGAACTGAGGTGATATTGCGAAATACTGAATTGACGAGGAAAACCAATGTTCTGTCGTACATAAGTTTTAATTTAACATAAGTAAAAGTAGTAGTTAACACACATGATACACGTAGAAAAAGCACATCAGTGTATAATATAAATAATACTAGTATCATATACAAATACAGAATACTTATACACAAATATGTAACACCATTATGTGGGTTGCTTATTATTGAAGTTGTTACGTAATATACATACTCGTCGTATATTTAAATTACATTAAAAGGTTTTTATATCATAAACGTTCACAACAAAAAAAGTATAGCTGGGGAAATAGGACCGCGACAAAAAACAAAAATTACCCACTAAGTACCGCAGGGACATGGGAACATCAATCCATAAGAATAACCGCAGTATTGTACATTATACGTTAAAAGTGCCACGCACTCGAATCTTCCCTCGGCAACCGCAGGTGCGTAGCGTAAGGGAACCTTCTCACTGCAAGCGAGATTAAAGATATCTTATAGAGAATTGGAACTCAGGAAATTAACAAATATTCTGATGCATTATCGGGGGGATTTAAAGTAGTAATAATAATAATAAAACCATCTACAGTGTATTCCGATTATAATGAAAATTGAATTTTCATGTAACGAAACGTAATGGAATGAAAATAATAATAGAATTATTTTACAATCTTTCCCAACCTTTAAAACAACAAGATAATCTGTGTAGCATTTGTTTCATTATCAACCAGTCTCAGTTTATTGCTACAAATAGGCTTCTTAGGGGTGTGTGCCCTTAAGTAACTTTTTGAGTATACGGGTTGGCGATTTGGTAATTTGAAATTTCTTATCGACCAGTAGAGTAATACCATCGAACTAATGTTGTGTAACGTTCCGCGTGTAGCTATCCCGTACCCGGTGTGACGCGTGGAGAAGGGAGAAAAAAAAGGACCACGTTATCGGACACGGAACACGATCCGGCTAGCCGGTGTAACCGCACTACGTGGCTCGGTTAGATCCCTGCACGAGCATCAAGCTTATTAGGGTTGATGGACGGCTCAAGTCGACCGCTATACCCTAAGTGATTATATTATGTGTCTATCTTGCTCGCAACCACCTCTGAACGTACCACTAGTAATAGCTCAACTACTGTAGGAGTTTATAACTCTGTCTCTCTTTTACGCCGAGATATCTTAATTGGCGTGCAGGTCAGCATAATACCAGTGGTTTTAATCTGGGTATGAAGTGTTTTAAATCTAACTTGTTCAGAGCGGCTATGGCCTATGCAATAACCCTTGTCGTATTTAAAAGTGACTGGAGTACATACACAGAACCGTATATGAACACATGCATATGGGAATAAAAAACATATAAAATTACTCAAAATAAAACGCCTTATGATACTGTGGTCATTATTTGCCGAAAAAAAACAACCGGCTGGTTATAAATATGTCCGAAATCGATAGTTATCAAAGGAAAGTGAATTATCGTGCAATAAACAAGGTTTCCGGGTGTTTTTCCTTTCAATTGCGCTCTCATATGCAAATGCAGTAATAAACAGTGGTTTCGGCGAACATCGTCCTGGTGTCGATACAGCTCCTCTTTTGGTTCTGCTAATTTATGGCCCTGTCACGCCGCGGTGTAATTACGCCAGTCTGGACGGAGGCGGTCTACAGAGATTAAAAGAATATATTATCCTGATTAAAACTAGATACGATTCTTTTTCGCACTATTGCACAATTACTCTTTCATAATGTATATTTCTTCGTGAACATAGCCTAATATGAAACGGCATTATCATATGTCGTAATTTATGTCATACGCACGCTCTCACGTAGACATTTTAGAAATAAGTCTGTTGTTATTGTGTGAACGGAAAAAGCGTAATGTCCAATATCTTTTACATTGGGCATCACACCTTCTTCCGTTTTTAAATATCTATATAACAATGCGTTAGTCTTGAACGTATAAAACTGTCATTTAATATAGAAATCTTTACATTTTGCAATTTATTACGACTGTCTACATAATGAGCGCCATAAATTGTACCCGTTGTCAATGAACATCGTATTGTAAACGTAATTTATAACAATTAGCAGACAATGAGCGCGAGTACGATTCACGGCTTGCATCACACCAACTGTAACACTCGCGTGTATTTTGACGCCTGCGCGGAATTATCATTATCATTAATTATGTATCGATTGCAATAAAATTCAAATTTAATCGATTTTGTCGGGTATTACTAAGTGTTGGATTGATTCACCGTTGAATTTATAATGTGGGGTAACGTAACACATAAATACATTTCGAACACCATTTATTATTGCTTCGTATTATATAATCTTGTCGGACTGGTATAGATAGTAATATTGATGACAGTTTGTTAATTGTACGACAATGTGGACATGAATAAATTTTCGCTTCATGAGATGTTTGGTTCATATGAAATCTGCATACCTACTTGAGAGTCCTTTAATGTCGTCGCCTGGACAATAACATTATCGTCTAGGTGGAAGCACCGCCTTTCAGAGACAACAATTTCAATTAGTTTTATATTAAACTTAAGATCACCTCTGAGAATTTATACTCTTTGGTTGTTGGTAATTCATAACCCATCGTCCTCGATTATCACACGGAAGGGGGTTGTGTGTATGGTAATAACAAAGCGGCCGTCTGGGGCCGTGTCGAATACAACCCGGTCTTAACCATTAGCGGTCCGGGATTAGATCACTTTGTCCCTTACCGTAACGTACAATTAGTTGTGGAATGCCGTAGGCATTAAACTCGATTAGATTCGACCGCCGCCACCGTAATAACCTGGTCTTTGATTGAAACTTATGTTCCTCTTTGGACATTATCGACGTTTTCGTCCTTTTCGGTTGTTCCATGCGTTTGGTTTTAATGCTAAAACTACGTTTTTGAATAGATTACTTTTAATAGTGATTTATATGAAGGTCGTCTACAAGGTGGTAGAAGGTAGACTACCATTAAGTAGTGTTGGACGACAAATAAATTTTAATACTTTAACTAAACACTATTACAAAATCAATATTTTATTGAATAGCATTAATACTTATACAAGTACACATATTTAATGTTTACCGAGTGTTTTACGAGCGGACTGTACAGCACACGCTGTGTATCTTATGCGGGGTCAAGTTGCCTGTATGACGTCACTGGCTCCTTCCAAGACGAACGCCTCCCTAGAGAACATGTATGGCGAGTTCACGATACACATTCATTTTTTAAAAACATTATTCTTTTGATTTCAAATACAGGTACTTATAAAATGAACGGGAAATTCTGAACTGGTATTAATGCCTGTGACGATACAGACCGACGGACGCGAGTCAGAGCTTAGATTGCGTGGTTCCAAGGCTTGCTCCATCCAGTTGATATTAGGTATGTGGCGCCAATACTTTTTTCTTAGCAGCCGTCAAGAATGATCTAGGCTGGGCAATTAAAAAATATCTCCAGCAGCATCACACGGGTCCGTCGAACCTCGCCTTAAACATACGTACAGACAACAAATATTTTTTGCACAATTATGATCGAAATATAATGATAACACGCGGAACTCGCCGCTTGGCGGATTGCATCTAGACCCTTAATGTAGTATTCATCAACCTTATACCATTGTAATAGGGGTTACTTTTGTGTGTTACATATTAGTTTATTTTATGCACCTTATGCTTTGGTGATAAGATTTATTTTCCAGTGTATTGGGCCGTATTCGGACGTTAACCTGGCTACAAATAGCGCAGGGTCTAACTCATGCAGTGATTGCAGTCTTCATCGCTCGGTAGCTAACTACTGCCGTACTGATGGTATGATAAAAAGGGCTCAGGGTTTGCCCGCTTTATAAATAAACCAGTAACATTGTAGGAACTTTGGCCGTTCGACTGAGTGATAGCGGAGGTTTGCACGCTTGAGCACCTCAAGGGTTCGTTTTCAATTCGAATATATAATGCTTCATATCTAGATCTTAAAATTTACTTTTTGATTTCAGTCGTAAGACCCTCTACCGCGGATATCGTATTTGGGTTTGACGGGTGCAGTCGGCATACAGAGGCACGGTGGGTTACGCAAAATAGATTGATCTGATTCCAAACAACTGATAAGTCACAAGATAATTGTTTATTTTGTGACTTATTGTTTGGAATCAGTGATCATAATGTGATTGTTTACATTCTAACCACACAAATATTTATCCTGACCGGAAATCGAACTCCCTACTTAGCAGTCACGTTCACAAACCAGGGGCACACCGAAACAGTATTCAGTCATCGATATCACGTGAGCCGTACTTGCAATAGGCAGGTAGATAGGTACCAATAGGTATTTCACAATCCAATCGTGAGCGACCTTCGTTCAGTTCCTCCGCAGTGTTGTCGTGGGAACTAAAGTTTTAACACCTAGCGATGAGGTATTGCAATAATTATTTATTTGAATAAATAATCTATACTGGTAGATACTTTTAAATTAAAATCTTCCTCACGATTTCATTGTGTTAATGGCCAGTAATCCTTATCCATATCGAAGTGCCTATCTACAATCAGAAAATAACAGTTTACTATTATTATTAAATCTCCACAAAATTATTAACAAAGCACCGAGAATTTATAATTATTTTTTTTAATACCTTCTAAAAACAGTTTTGGATAATAAAAACGTTTAAGGGTTCATGTACACTTTGTTAAAATACTGCTTTCGTTTACAAAAAATTAAATGGACCTTAACAAATATAGGATATTATTTGGTTTGGGTAGGTTTTGTCAGAGGAGGACGAATGCTCACGTGATCTTGAATGCTATTTGTATACGGATTCTACTGACATTTGATGCCAGCCGAGCCTTATGCAACGGCTTGCATTCACGTATGCGACTGATGCATTAGAAACACCTACATAGGTATATATAGAATAATTATTCACAAATTTTGTATAGATTGTGCTAAATGGCTTCAATCAAATTGTTCTTTGAAACTTGCGTTTGGTTTGGTCGATTAATTTATATTTAGAATAGATATTGTCTTATTAATAGTACATATTTCCTCATTGATTTGCGCAGCATATTAAACAAAATTGTCTTTGCTTTTTTGCGGCAACACCGCTGTGATGCTTGTGAATGACAATGATAAACGTTAAACGATATGTCAGTGTTGCAATATAAAAAAATCACAAGGCCTCATACTATAAGATTGCCATTTGATTATAGGTACATGTAAATAAAATATTATTACAGGCGTGATGTTACGTTTATTATTATTTTCTCGTCAGGTTTTTTCCCTTACCGGATAGACTAAGGGTATTTGAGTAACTATTAAACTGTAACTTAAAAAACGTAACTTCAAGACTGTAGTCCCCGAAGGGGTAGGCAGAGGAGTGTAGTACATTTCCACATTGCCCAGTTACATTTACGCTTCCATCATGGAATAGGTGGTGGGCCTATGGCTATAGACTAGGAACAAATCCAGAGTCCGAGTCACTACTAAAAATTTCTACTAAAAAATTTAAGTAAGAAAAATCCTATAGTACCCGACCTCGAAATCGAACCCAGAATCTCTCAACGAGCATGTTGCACTGGTTACTCGACCAACAAGGCAGACCTAACAGACAAGCAATAGCACT